>JARBWK010004085.1:0-11041 GCA_030556195.1 Anolis apletophallus | reverse complement strand
GGCAGACTCTGGCCACCAGAGGGAGCCGACGCACTCATCTCTCTTCTCACCCCAAAGGGGACTCAGAGCGGATTACAGGTACATATACTTAGCAGAGAATCCCTGCCGTTTCCACATACACACATATAGACGAACAGAGGCAGACTCTGGCCACCAGGGGGAGCTGGCGCACTCCTCATCTCTCTTTTCACCCCAAAGGGGACTCAGAGCGGATTACAGGTACACATACTTAGCAGAGAATCCCTGCCGTTTCCACATACACACATATAGACGAACAGAGGCAAACTCTGGCCACCAGGGGGGGGGCTGGCGCACTCCTCATCTATCTTCTCACCCCGAAGGGGACTCGGAGCGGACGACAGGTACACATACTTAGCAGACCATCCCTGCCGTTTCCACATACACACATATAGACGAACAGAGGCAAACTCTGGCCACCAGGGGCTGGCGACTCTCATCTATCTTCTCACCCCCGAAGGGGACTCGGAGCGGACGACAGGTACATATACTTAGCAGACCATCCCCGCCGTTTCCACATACACACATATAGATTTAACAGAGGCAAACTCTGGCCACCAGGGGAGCTGATGCACTCCTCACCTCTCAGCGCCCCAGCCCCCTTGTTTTTCTAATCTTGTTGTGTATCAAACGACAACTACAATACGGCCATTACTGTTGCTATTTTTATTGATGTTGCTATTATTACTGTATATTATTATTATATTAATATTAGATGAACTAAAATACTAATTCTAGTTGTTGTGTCTTCAGATTGTTTCTGATATACATGGCGATCGTAAAACAGACTTATCAGGTGTTTTCTCTGCAAGATTATTATTATTATTGTTATTATTATTATATAAACTAAAATACTAATTCTGGTTGTTGTGTCTTCAGATTGTTTCTGTTCAGTGTCTGCTCCCAACTGAATCAGGGCCAGGCTATTTATTTATTGACAGTATTTATATTCCGCCCTTCTCCTCACCCCGCAGGGAACTCAGGGCGGATTACAATGTACACAAACATTCAATGCCATAGACACACAACACATATAGACAGACAGTCAGAGGCTATTTAACATTCCGAATTCTGGCCACCAGGGGAGCTGTTGCTTCGCCGTCCATCTGCAACACTGATGAAGTACTTTCCGCATTCCCCGCATGCTTTTGCTGGAGATTTTTTATGGTCTCGTAAATTTGTTAAGTTAGCCTCCCCACACATAGGTGGCACCTAAATTTCCTGCTTGACAGATGCAACTGCCTTTTGGGTTGCAAAGGTCGACAACAAGCTACACAAAATTGGCCAGAAGCTCACTCCGACCCGGGCTGGCTTCGAACTCATGACCTTTCAGTCCGTAGTGATCTTAATGCAGCTGACACCCAGCCAGCCGCGCCACAGTCCCGGCAATCTGTATACCTTTATAAAGCGGAATGTTTGTATGTATGTGTGCGGAGGGTGGGAGGGCGGAAGGGCAGGAGGGCGGAAGGGCGGATATGTGGCAGCTTACTTTCACAAGCCACAGCGATATGTGGCAGCTATTTGCATAAAGTCCTTTGATTGGCCAGCCTTGGCACTCCAAAATTCTAAGTGCCAGCTATTTGCATAAATTCCTTTGATTGGCCAGCCTTGGCACTCCAAAATTCTAAGTGCCAGCTATTTGCATAAAGTCCTTTGATTGGCCAGCCTTGGCACTCCAAAATTCTAAGGCACCAGACAGAGGGCATTGATAGCCACAGATTAGCCAGCATCCCAGAATCCAGGCCTCTACATTCAAACAACAGGATTTCTTCCCACTGAGGGGGAAAAAAGGCACCTTCAACATTCCTCCCCCACTTGGCTCTGTGAAAACAAAATGGAATCCTGTTTTCTCCTCCCCTCAGCTTTTAGAAAATGGCTGCCTGCCATTCCGCCTTTAAAGTTACCAATTACCAGCAGAACAGGCCAGAACATTACAGGCCCCAAAAGAGAGTTTAGGGCAGGATGGCTCACTTAATGATGGGATTTGCATCCCAATTCACTTCCCAGAAAACACTGTAGCCCCTACAAATCGCAGACCAGGCCCAAAATTTACAGTACGGCTTCATTAACTTGATTTCCCTGACTAGGCCTCAGTTAATGGGACATTGTGTATGGCCTGAATTAACAGTAACCAACCTTGGCACACTGAGCCCCTATGACCCATGATTCATTCTACTGCAGTTTGGAGTAGGGAGGACCATGGATGATGGGACTTGAAGTACCATCACAGGTTATGAGATTTGTAGTACTTTCAAACTCTTCGTTCCCCACAGACCAAGGTCGCCCTGAACCACAAGACCAACCTAGGCACACCGTACCCCCATGGCCCACACTCCATCCTACTGCAGTTTAGAGGAGGATGGACCATGAAGGATGGGATTTCAAGCACCTCCTTTCACTTCCCAAGCCCGCTGCGACCCTCATCCAGTGCATAATCATGACCACACTTGGCACAAAAAGCCCCCATGACCCAATGGACGTCCTGATGAGGTTCGGAGGGCGGACCACGGATGATGGGACTTGAAGTACCTCCACTCATTTCACCAGACCATTGCCAACCTCATCCAAACACTGATCAAGACCAAACTTGGCACACAGAGCCCCCATGACTCATTCTACATTCTGGTGCAGTATTGAGGAGGATGGACCACGAATGATGGGACTTGAAGTACCTCCCCTCACTTCACAAGACTGCTGCGACCCTCATTCAATGACTAATGAAGACCAAACTTGGCACACAAAGCCCTCATGACCCACTCTACATCCTGTGCTGTTGGGAGGGATGGACCATGGCCAATGGGACTTGCAGTACCTTCACTAACTTCCTGAGACCACTGCAAGCTACATACACATCTAATAGGAACCAACCTTGGCACACAATGCCTTCCTCAAATAACCCGGGCACCGCCGGGTCCTCAGCTAGTGTTTACATAAAATCCACTGATGCAATGGATTCACTTTAGCTGGAGTTCAGTTGAGGTCACAGGGCAAGAAATAGGGCGCAGACTTCAAAAGCGATGCATTCCATTACAGTGGCATAGCAAGACCATCGCCACAATGTTTGATAATTAAGATTTTATATTGTTTTAACTAATGTTTTCGTGTTTTATTACAAATTAGCTTGGGGACCCGACGGTGCCCGGGTTATTTGAGAAACCTATTAGTTGGTCTTTATCAGTTATTTATGTGGCTCACAGTGGTGAAGTTAGTGAAGGTACTGCAAGTCCCATCGTCCATGGTCCACCCTCCTCCAAACAGCACCAGGATGTAGAGTGGGTCATGGGGGCTCTGTGTGCCAAGTTTGGTCTTGATCCAGCATTATTGGGAGTTGCAGTGGTATCATGAAATCACTGAAGGTACTGCAAGTCCCATCATCTGTGGTCCACCCTCCTCCAAACTGCAGCAGGATGTAGAGTGGGTCATGGGGGCTCTGTGTGCCAAGTTTGGCCTTGGTCCATCATTATTGGGAGTTGCAGTGGTATCATGAAATTACTGAAGGTACTGCAAGTCCCAGCATCTGTGGTCCACCCTCCTCCAAACTGCAGCAGGATGTAGAGTGCGTCATGGGGGCTCTGTGTGCCAAGTTTGGTCTTGATCCATTATTATTGGGAGTTGCAGTGGCATCATGAAATTACTGAAGGTACTGCAAGTCCCATCATCTGTGGTCCACCCTCCTCCAAACTGCAGCAGGATGTAGAGTGGGTCATGGGGGCTCTGTGTGCCAAGTTTGGCCTTGATCCATCCTTATTGGGAGTTGCAGTGGTATCATGAAATTACTGAAGGTACTGCAAGTCCCAGCATCTGTGGTCCACCCTCCTCCAAACTGCAGCAGGTTGTAGATGGGTCATGGGGGCTCTGTGTGCCAAGTTTGGCCTTGATCCATCCTTATTGGGAGTTGCAGTGGTATCATGAAATTACTGAAGGTACTGCAAGTCCCATCATCTGTGGTCCACCCGCCTCGCAACTGCAGCAGGATGTAGAGTGGGTCATGGGGGCTCTGTGTGCCAAGTTTGGCCTTGATCCATCCTTATTGGGAGTTGCAGTGGTATCATGAAATTACTGAAGGTACTGCAAGTCCCATCATCTGTGGTCCACCCTCCTCCAAACTGCAGCAGGATGTAGAGTGGGTCATGGGGGCTCTGTGTGCCAAGTTTGGCCTTGATCCATCCTTATTGGGAGTTGCAGTGGTATCATGAAATTACTGAAGGTACTGCAAGTCCCATCATCTGTGGTCCACCCTCCTCCAAACTGCAGCAGGATGTAGAGTGGGTCATGGGGGCTCTGTGTGCCAAGTTTGGCCTTGATCCATCCTTATTGGGAGTTGCAGTGGTATCATGAAATTACTGAAGGTACTGCAAGTCCCATCATCTGTGGTCCACCCGCCTCGAAACTGCAGCAGGATGTAGAGTGGGTCATGGGGGCTCTGTGTGCCAAGTTTGGCCTTGATCCATCCTTATTGGGAGTTGCAGTGGTATCATGAAATTACTGAAGGTACTGCAAGTCCCATCATCTGTGGTCCACCCTCCTCCAAACTGCAGCAGGATGTAGAGTGGGTCATGGAGGCTCTGTGTGCCAAGTTTGGCCTTGATCCATCATCAATGGGAGTTGCAGTGGTGTCATGAAATTACTGAAGGTACTGCAAGTCCCATCATCTGTGGTCCGCCCTCCTCCAAACTGCAGCAGGATGTAGAGTCGGTCATGGAGGCTCTGTGTGCCAAGTTTGGCCTTGATCCATCATCAATGGGAGTTGCAGTGGTGTCATGAAATTACTGAAGGTACTGCAAGTCCCATCATCTGTGGTCCACCCTCCTCCAAACTGCAGCAGGATGTAGAGTGGGTCATGGAGGCTCTGTGTGCCAAGTTTGGCCTTGATCCATCATCAATGGGAGTTGCAGTGGTGTCATGAAATTACTGAAGGTACTGCAAGTCCCATCATCTGTGGTCCGCCCTCCTCCAAACTGCAGCAGGATGTAGAGTCGGTCATGGGGGCTCTGTATGCCAAGTTTGGCCTTGATCCATCATTATTGGGAGTTGCAGTGGTATCATGAAATTACTGAAGGTACTGCAAGTCCCATCATCTGTGGTCCACCCTCCTCCAAACCGCAGCAGGATGTAGAGTGGGTCATGAGGGTTATGTGTCCCAAGTTTGGTCCAGGTCCATCACTCGTGCTGTTCACTGTGACCTGTGAAAGTGGGAGCCAATCAGAACGCTGCCACATATCCGCCCTCCGCAAACATACATACATACATAAATACATACATACATAAAAATATTCTCTTTTATTATATACTAGCTTGGGGACCCAGGGTTATTTGAGAAAGGCATTGTGTGCCAAGGCTGGGCTTTATCAGTTGGTTGTGTGGCTTGCAGTGGTCTTTGGAAGTTAGTGAGGGTACTGCGACTCCCATCGTCCATGGTCCATTCTTCTCCAAACTGCACCAGGATGTAGAGTGGTTCATGGGGGTTATGTGTCCCAAGTTTGGTCTCGATCAGTCAGTGGATGAGAGTTGTAACGGTCTCAGGAAAATGAGTGGAGGTACTTCAAGTCCCATCATCCATGTTCCATCCTCCTCCAAACAGCAGGAGGATTTAAAGTGGGCCATAGGGGTCCTGCTTGCCAAGTTTGGTCTTGATCAGTGATTGGGTGAGGGTCGCAGCAGCCTCAGGAAGTGAGGGAAGGTACTGTAAGTCCCATCATCCATTGTACATCCTCCAAACTGCACCAGAATGTAGAGTGGGTCATGGGGGCTCGGTGTGCCAAGCTTGGTCTTGATCAGTCATTAGATGAGGCTCGCACCAGTTTCTGGAAATTTGTAAAGGTACTTCAAGTCCCATCATCCGTGGTCCACCCTCCTCCAAACTGCACCAGGATGTAGAGTGGGTCATGGGGGCTCGGTGTGCCAAGTTTGGTCTTGATCAGTCATTGGATGAGGCTCGCAGCAGTTTTGGGAAATTTGTAAAGGTACTTCAAGTCCCATCATCCGTGGTCCACCCTCCTCCAAACAGCACCAGGATGTAAAGTGGGTCATGGGGGCTTTGTGTGCCAAGTTTGGTCTGCATTGGTCATTGGATGAGGGTCACAGTGGTTTCAGTAACTGAGTGAAAGTACTGCAGATCCCAACATCCATGGACCATCCTCGTTAGAACAGCATCAGGATGTAGAGTGGGTCATGAGTATTCTGTGTGCCAAGTTTGGGCCTGGTCTGTGATTTGTAGGGGCTACAGCGTTCTGTGGGAAGTGGATCGGGTGAAGGTACTGCAGATCCCATCATTTGTGGCCCATCCTGCCCTAAACTGCACCATGATGTAGAGTGGGTCATGGGGGCTCTGTGTGCCAAGTTTGGTCCTGATGCGTCGTAGGTGTGGGCCACAGTGTTCTAAGTAAGTGAGTTAAAGTACTGCAAGTCCCGTCATCCATGGTCCACCCTCCCTCAAACTGCACCAGGATGTAGAGTGAGTCTTGAGGGTTCTGTGTGCCTAGTTTGGTCTTGTTCTGTCATTGTTGTGGGCCGCAAAGTGTTTTGGCCTGAAACTCCCATTATGCCTGACTGCCTCAGGCCTGTGCCTTACCCTCCTCCCCCCCGGGCCACTGTAGATCACTGATTTTCAACCAGTGTGCCGAGGAACACTAGTGTGCCGTGAGAGATCACCAGGTGTGCCGTGGGAAATTATTTTCGAACTTCATTCATATATAAACTATAAGGCGTATCTGTCCCTTTAAGAAATGGAACCATAGCACTCTCGCGTCACCATCTTGGACTCGCTCAGACACGGCTAAGTAAACCAAGTTAGAGTTAGTGCTGCAGCTGCGCATCAAGTGACAGTGGCAATTTGGGATCGCAGCAAGACAAGCGAGTGACAGTGATGGAGAAATTTTTGAGAAGGGTATAAATACATTTAAAAACATACTAACTATATGTATGACTGTGTTAGAGTGTCATTCTGTGTCATTTTGGTTGGTGGTGTGCCCCAGGATTTTGCAAATGTAAAAAGTGTGCCGCGGCTCTAAAAAAAAGTTGAAAAACACTGCTGTAGAGTGTCGGAATGTTGGTGGTGCTGGCCAATCAGAGGCGTTATGCAAATTATCCCACAGTGGCAACCAATCGGAATACTGCCACATATCTGCCCTCCGCAAACATACATACATACAAACACTGACTTTTATTATATTTATAGAGAGAGAGAAGATATATAGATATAGATATAGATTAATGTTTTTGTATTTTATGTATTTTACTAGCTGTACCGGGCACGCGTTGCTGTGCCCTATTTAGGAGATGCGAGAAAGTCTGAGTATGTAAGGGTTGGAATTGATGTGACTTATGGTCTTGGTGGGGTCATGGCTGTGTCGTTGTGGGTTGTTCTGGTGGGTGGGATGTTGAAGTCCTGTGGAGTTGTCGGTGTGTCTTTCTGTTCTGGCGTTTGTTCTGCCCTTTTTTGTGTGATGTATGTAGCGTTGCGAGTGTGTCGTCCGATGCTGTTCTTTTTAGGAGGCATGGCTTGTCTTTTGGGTCAGTTTCTGCCTGTGTGGAAGGAAGGAATGGCATACAAATGGGTTGAGCAGTAGACGCAAGGTTGTGTTATGTGTATTGTGTTGTGTGTTGGTATTACGTGTTTGGTGTGTGGTGGCATTGTGGGTGGTAGTATGTTGTGGAATGCTTGTGTGGGTGGGGTGTTTTGGGTGTTTGTGTGTGTTTGTAGAGTATCAGTGCAGTGTTATGTTGTGGTTGGAGTATAGGTGGAGTTGGTTTTTTGTTTGTGGTGGTGGTAGGTGTTGTGTGTGCGGGGTCCCGTAAGGTTGGGGGATGGGTTGTGATAGGAAGTTGTGTTGTGTTGTGTGGGTAGGAATTGCTGGAGTATTGTGCCTGGGACGTGTGTGTATTTGGAGGTGTGTGTGGTGGTGAGTAGTGAGTGCAGTCCTGGGTTTTGTGTTGGGGAAGTTGTCAGGTATTTGTGGGGTGTATTTTGTGTGTGTTGTGGTGACATATTTGTCTTAGTCTAGCTATGTGCTGGTTGTGATGTGGAGGGGGTGTTGCTTTTGCCAGTGGTGTTTGTTGTGTATTTTGTTTGGGGTGGGTTTTTGTGTTGCAGGATTTTTTGGGTGGGTTTTGCAAGTTTGTGTTATTCTGGGGGTATGTGTTTGTCAGTGGTGCCTGTGTCCCTGGTGCCCTATTTGTCTCCCTCCTAGTGCTTGGCCTTGACAGTTTAACCCACAAACACCAACTGACTAAACTCAAATCACTCAGCATTCTAATCTAGCCTTGGCTGGCTTTGCCCACCGTGACTATGGTAACTCTACCTCCCTGCATTTTGTGTGGGCCGATGTTGGCCAATGGGTTTAGCTGGCGGCCGCAGAGGATGCTGGGAAATGTAGTTTTTTAAATTGTTGTTTTGGGGGCCTTCTAGGTTTTTTGGGGGAAGGTTTTTTTCTATAAACCTTCCTTGCCTGGGGCCTATTTTTGTTGCCAAGTTTGGTGTCTCTGCCTTGGAAGGTTTCTCTGTCTCTGTCAGTCGTTCGATGACGAGTCCTCTTTTATATAATAGATTGAATGATATTTATAACCCAGGAATAAAAATCATAGTGTTACATAGTGTTAAGTAACGAAGCCAAACCTTCATTAGCCGATGTTTGTTGGCCACTTCCGCCGCCGTCTCGGAGAGCTTCAGCAAGTTGGTTGTGTGCTGGTTGTGATGTGGAGGGGGTGTTGCTTTTGCCAGTGGTGTTTGTTGTGTATTTTGTTTGGGGTGGGTTTTTGTGTTGCCGGATTTTTTTGGGTGGGTTTTGCAAGTTTGTGTTATTCCGGCGGTATGTGTTTGTCAGTGCTGCCTGTGTCCCTGGTGCCCTATTTGTCTCCCTCCTAGTGCTTGGCCTTGACTGTTTAACCCACAAACACCAACTGACTAAACTCAAATCACTCAGCATTCTAATCTAACCTTGCCTGCATTTTGTGTGGGCCGATGTTGGCCAATGGGTTTCGCTGGCGGCCGCAGAGGATGCTGGGAAATGTAGTTTTTTTAATCGTTGTTTTGGGGGCCTTCTAGGTTTTGGGGGGGAAAGTTTTTTTGCTAAAAACCTTCCTTGCCTGAGGCCTATTTTTGTTGGCAAGTTTGGTGTCTCTGCCTTGGAAGGTTTCTCTGTCTCTTGTCAGTCGTTCGATGACGGGTCCTCCTTTATATAATAGATTGAATGATATTTATAACCCAGGAATAAAAGACATAGTGTTACATAGTGTTAAGTAACGAAGCCAAACCTTCATTTGCCGTTGTTTGTTGGCCACTTCCGCTTCGCCGTCTCGGAGAGCTTCAGCAAGTTGGTTGTGTGCTGGTTGTGATGTGGAGGGGGTGTTGCTTTTGCCAGTGGTGTTTGTTGTGTATTTTGTTTGGGGTGGGTTTTTTGTATGTTGCAGGATTTTTTGGGGTGGGTTTTGCAAAGTTTGTGTTATTCGGTATGTGTTTGTCTGTGGTGCCTGTGTCCCTGGTGCCCTATTTGTCTCCCTCCTAGATCTTGGCCTTGACAGTTTAACCCTCAAACACCAACTGACTAAACTCAACTCACTCAGCATTCTAATCTAGCCTTGGCTGGCTTTGCCCACCGTGACTATGGTAACTCAACCTCCCTGCATTTTGTGTAGACCGCTGAGACACAATGTGTTTAGCTGGCGGCCGCAGAGGATGCTGGAAATGTAGTTTTTTAATCGTTGTTTTGGGGGCCTTCTAGGTTTTGGGAAAGTTTCTTTGCTAAAACCTTCCTTGCCTGAGGCCTATTTTTGTGTTGGCAAGTTTGGTGTCTCTGCCTTGAAGGTTTCTCTGCCTCTGTCAGTCGTTCGACGACGGGACCTCCTTTATATATATAGATTACTGCCTATTTAAGCCAGTCCTGAGTCCCCTGAAGATATTGATGCAGCTGGAGAAGGAAAACAGAATGGGAGAGATAGAAGGGAGAAGAGGAGACAGGGAAGGAGAGAGTCCTTCTTCCATGCTGATGCACATTGGCCTTCCTCCCCAGTGCGCAGCTGGAATGTTTGGGCACGTTCCCTGCGCCAGGCAAACGGCCCAAGGGCTATTGGGGAGTGGACTTGTAAACAGCGGCTTCTTATTAGATCTCAGTTGAAGAGGACACGTTCTTGCCAAACAGGAACATGTCCTCTTGGCATGGCTCCTTCCTCAAAACCGTGGGAAGATGACCTGTGGATCCCTCTTGCTATGAGAGTCGAGGGCGGGAAGGCCGGGGTCAGGGAGGGAGCCAAGCCGAGGACATTCGACCGAGCTCTGTTTGGTTTGGAGGGGGCTTCCAAAAGGCGATTGCTCTGAATGGAAGAGAACATGTTTCTGGGCCATTGGTCGCGCTCAAGGGAGATGAGCCCTGGAAGGAAGGAAGGAAACACCGCCATTCTTTCTGCGATCCTGAGAAGGCGGGGGCGAAAGGTCACCGGCCAGGCTCGGAGCCCAATTCCACTCTTGAGTTCTGGCGGTCCAAACTCCGCCTGACCCTGGTCTCCGAACTGCTTGTGTAGGAACTTGAGGCTTTGGTTATAATGAGGGTGATCCTCCTCCTCTTTCTTCTCTCTCTCTTCCTTCTCCACTTTTTCCCTTCTTCTTCCATTGCCACTCCTCGTCTCCTCCTTCTCTTTCTTCTTCTCTCCTCCTCCTCTTCCCTCTTTCTTCCTTGTTCTTATCTTCCTCTTCCCCTTCTTCTCTTCCATCTCCTTCTCTTTCTCCCCTCTTCTCCTCCTTCTCCTTTTCCTTTTCCTCTTCTCTTTCTCCTCCTTCTTCTCCTTCTCCTTCTCTTCCTTCTCCTTCTCCTCTTCCCCTTCTCTTCCTTTTCCTCCTCCTCTTCTCTTTGTCTTCCTTGTCATTCTTCTCTTCCTCTTCCCCTTCTTCTTCTCTTCCATCTCCTCTTTCTCCTCTCTTCTCCTTCTCCTTTTCCTCTTCTCTTTCTCCTCCTCCTTCTCTTTCTCCTTCTCCTCTTCCCCTTCTCTTCCTTTTCCCTCCTCCCTTCTCTTTTTGTCTTCCTTGCCATTC
>JARBWK010004084.1:0-11041 GCA_030556195.1 Anolis apletophallus | reverse complement strand
TTTTAATTTTACGGGAAAAACTAAAACAACAACAACAAAGGAAAAGCTCAAATTCAATATACAATAAAAACCATCCCGCTGCAAGTGTGAAAAATGGTAAAGAGGGAAAAATTTTCTACAGGCAGTCCCTTTCAGACAAATTGGCTTCATAGATTTGTTCTTAAGGGGAATTTGTAGGCAAAACAGGTCCATTAAAAATTTTTTTAATTTAATTTTTATTGTTTTTTGGGTATACACAAAAGTATTTTGGGGAAGTTGGTGCGGGGTAGGGGCAGTGGGTGGGGTAAAAGGATTTGGGAAAAACATCAGGTGGGGTTGCGACTGAGTACATAAAGATTCCCAAAGAATGTCCTTGTGCTGTAAGTTTCATGAATGTAGTTCTAGGTGGTATTTTCCTTTCATAGTAGATGTTTGTCTGTTGCTCTAAGTTCTGTTATAATTCATTTATCTCTCCCATGATTTTATGGCCTTTATTCCGCATGTACTTCTTAAAGCTGGCCCAGTCAGTTTTATTTTATGGTTGTTCATAATTTGGGCTAGGGCGTCTGTTTGGATCATGTCCAAGATTTTTAGTGTCCAATCCTCTATGGTGGGGTCGTCTTGTTTCCACCGTCTGGCTAATGTTGCCCGGGCGCAGGTAGTTAGTAGGAAGAGCATCCTGTCCTGGTTTTCAGAAAAATGGCTGGTCGTCTTTCCCTAAAAGGTATGTCTGGGGGTCCATTCCAAATTTTCTCTCTAATATTTCTTGTGTTGCTTTGTGTATTTCTCTCCAGTACTTTTTGCCCTTTGCAACTCCACCATTGGTGGATATATCCCTAAATCTTTGTCGCACTTCCAGCATCTTCCTGACAGTCTTTTGTCGAATTTGCTATTTTAGCCGGGTAAAAGTGCCACCTGTACTGCATTTTTGCCAGTTCTCCTCTATCTCCGTTGATCTATAGTATTTTAATTTTCTTTCCCAAATCTCCCCCCCATTGGTGTAGGGAATTGTATGCCCTACATCTTTTGCCCATTTAACTGGCATCTTTAATTAACTCCTCTTCCATCGCCCAGCCTAGAGGATTTTGTAGATGATACTAATGTTCTTTTTCTTTTCTTACTGCTGGTTCCTGTGGATGGTGTCTTTCCCTGGAACCCTACTTTTGTCTGCATTGTAAATATTTGTGTATTTGGAATATTGAACCAAGTAAGATTCGGGTGGGTTTGGCGTAGTTCTTCCATTGTCTTTATCTCCCAAGAGCTGGATTCGGCCTCCTCTTCAAAATTTGCTTATATGTAAGCCAGGAGTTTTCTGCCACCTTCTATGAAATGCCTCTATGGAGAGACCCAGAGTGGCGTTTGTCTGTATAGTCTTGTTTTGTATTTTTCCCAAGTACGAATTAGGCTGCCCTTATGTAGTGATGTTCAAAGTTTTTTTCAACTTTCCCTATTATACCATATATATGCAAGTGCCATCCATTCGCAGGTCGTGGCCCTCTATTGTTGTTTGATTAGGTGTTTTGCAACAGTGCCCAGTCTCTAATTGCTAATAAATTGCAGGCCTCGTAATATAATTTTACATCAGGTAGCCCATCCCTCCCCGTTTCTTTCATCCGTTAGGTATTTCAGGTTTATCCTGGCCTTTTTATTTTCCCATATAAATCTTCTAAGGTCTACATTCCATTTTCTTGAATAAGGCATCGCTCTTAATAACCGGAATCGTTTGGAAAGAAACAGTATCTTAGGGAGTACCGACATTTTAATGGCGGCAATCCTGCTAAAGGGAGATGTTCGTTTATTCCATTTGTTTAAATCTCCTTGTATTTGTTTCCACAACTGTTCATAATTGTTCTTGACTAGCTGAATATTTTTGGCTGTCATCATTATCCCCAAGTATCTTAATTTCTTTTCTATCTTCAACCCTGTTTTTGATTGGAGGAGATGCCTTTCCTTTTCGTCCAGATGTTTTGTTAGGAATTTGGTTTTTTTTGTTTAGGGTGAACCCTGCTAAGTTTCCGAATCTTTCGAATTTGTTTAGCCACTTATCTATATTAGGGATGGGATCCTCTATACTGCAGACTATGTATGCATCTGCGTAGGCTCGAGTTTATATTCCTGAGTCCCTACTCAGGTCCCCTCAGATTCTTGTCTTGGTTTATCTCTCTCACAATAGTTTCTGTCACTAGGATAAATAGGAGAGGGACAGTGGGCATCCTTGTCTCACCCCCCTGTTTATTTGGATTGTCTTTCTTCTTTCCTGACCATTGATTATTAACGTTGCCTCCTGGTTATTGTAGATGGCCTCTATAGTGTTTTGAAATGGAACCCCATGTCCATTTCTTTCATTAGTAATTTTACGAAACTCCAATTAATTTTATCGAACGCCTTCTGAAACGTCAATGAAAAGAAGTGCCAATTTTTTTCATTGTGTCTCTCGTAATATTCTAAAATATTTATGAGGTCCTCGTGTTCTCTTTTAGTTGTCGATCTGGTAGGAACCCCCGCTTGGTCAATTGAGGCCCAATCTTTTAGAAATAGTTTTAGTCTGTCCGCTAATATCGAGGTAAAAAGACTTTGTAGTCTGTGTTTAGAAGGGATACCGGTCTGTAATTTTCATGTTTGTTTGATCGGAGTTCTCTTTGTGAATGAGCGTGATGTTGGCTGTTTGCCATGTCTTTGGAATTTCCCTATTTTTCCTAATATTGTTGAATATATCTAAGAGGATGCCTGAAAGTTCGTTCTTATAGGTTTTATAATATATGGCAGTCAGACCGTCCGGTCCCGGGGGTTTGTTGTTTTTAAGCTTTTCTATTCCTTTGACTACCTCCGCCATAGTTATTGGGTTGTTTAGGATTGCTCTCTGGTCTTCCGTAATTTTGGGTATACCTAGGTTACTGAGATATTCCGTGATTGCTTCCTCGGATGGTTTCTCTTTTCTGTATAAATCTTGATAGAATTTTGCGAAGATGTCCGTTATCTCATCCTCTCTAGTGAACTGTTTTTTCCCTCATGCTCTATTTTAGTGATGTGCTTCTATTCTTGTTGTCCCTTAACTTCTACAGCCACTTGCCGATCTTATTGGCGTTTTCAGTAGTGAAGCCTTGCATATCTCAGTTGTCTCCCTAGTCTTTCGGTCTGAAGTAGCTGTTGTTGTTTTTAAGTACTCCTACCGTGTTTCCCGAAAGTAAGACACCCCGATTGTAAAGACGTATCGGTGTCAGAAGGGTACGGCTAATGTAAGCCATTACCCCATATGTGGGCATACCTCCTCCTCGTCGCCGCCGCCGCAAATCAACCATCGGCCGGCACACCTCCATGACACACCTCCTGCCAGGCCTCCAAGGAAGGTGTGGGGAAGGCGCCATGGGCGGGAGCGGCGCTGCGTCCACTCTGGCGCGTCGTCCTTCTCCCCGCCCATGGCTCTCTTTCCCACCCTTGGAAGGAGGAGGAGGAGCCATGGGGCGGGGAAGCGGCGCTCGTCACTCTGACGCGACGCCTTCTCCGCCCCTTTATCTCCCCGCCATGGGCGGAGAGGACATGGCGCTCTGTGTCTTCCTCCTCCCTTCCAAGGGTGGGGAAGAGAGCCATGGGCGGGAGAAGGGACGACGCGTCACTCTGGCGCAGTCGTCCCTTCTCCCGCCCATGGCGCTCCTCCCCTTCAGGGGTGGGGAAAGAGAGGCCATGGGCGGGGAGAAGGGGACGACGTCAGAGTGACGCTGGGCGCCCCTTCTCCGCCCCATGGCGCTCTTCCTCCTCCTCCTTCAAGGGTGGGGAAAGAGAGCCAGGGCGGAGGTAAGCGGCGGCGTCACTCTGAGCGGGGAAAGCGCCGGGCTTTGCCACGCTACTGACTGGCTCCCTCTTCCCCCACCCTTCCTTGGAGGCCTGGCAGGAGTGCGCCCCGAGGCCGTATGCAGCCCCGATGGGCCGGTTGCGGGGCGGTGTGACGGGGCGGCAGCAGCGGCAGCGGCTGCTGGGCAAGGCGTGTCAACAGGGTGCGACCACGTCGCCCAATGTAAGCCGTGCCCGAAAGTAAGGCGAGGGGACTTTTGGGAAAAGAAAGTAAGACGCTGTCTTACTTTCGGGGAAACACGGTATCTCCTTCAATAAACTTTGTTTGCTCGGTTTCTTTTTAGCATTCCTTCCTTTTTCTTCATTTCCTCAATGATCTCCGTTTCCTTCTTGTTAAATTGTTTGTTTCTCCAGCTGTTCAATTGTATGAAGTTCCCTCTCATGACGGCCTTCATCGCGTCCCATTGGGTGATCTTGCTTGTCTCTTCCCCCTTATTTAACTCTAGATATTCCACTAATTGTTTCCTAACCCATTCTATATCCCTTGGATTTCTAAGCAGACAATCTTTGAGTCTCCACCGAAAAATTGGGTCTATTTCCTTTAAAATGGAGTTCTAGCGAGTTGTGGTCTGAAAATGTGTTTGTTTTAATTTCTATCTTGTGAATTCGCGTTGTCATGGTCTTGGTGGTCCATGCCATGTCTATCCGGCTCCATTAAACATGTATAAAAAGAATAATATCAGGGAAAGGGAACAATAATCATATAGGAAAGTAGGAAAAACTCAAGAGAGAGAAAGAAAAAGTTAGTGTGACATCCATTCCAAACTTGTGTCTTCTCTTGATTCATGTCTCTTATTGCTCTATTTTCCTTTAAAAATTTGTTATTATTTTCTACTCTTTTTTGTAGTCACTCAAGAGGTCCCAATTTGTTCTTTTATTGGCCTACCTTCATTTCTCTTTAACAAAAAAAGGTTAGTTTGTCCATTTTAATTGTAACTCAGCCTTTTTTTCCATTTTAGATAGCATATGGAAGGGTTAATGTTTGTTTTGCCATCTGTGCCCCTGTTTAGAAGATTTCACCCCATTTTCTGTTCCTGTTACAATTGGATTTTGAAAATTTTGGGTTGCCATGGAAATAATGGTAGGTTACATAACACTGACCATCTTTCTTCGAGTGAAGCTCTGTGAATCCACACTTAAGTTTGCGGCGCCAGCTGAACTAAACGGAAACTTTCCCAGTTTGAAAAGTTTTGGCGGTAGCTCTGCCCAGCCGGCCCGGAGGGCATAAAAGGCGCCTCATGCGCCCACCCCATTCCTACCCCACAATAGCAACTAGGAAAGGGTGGTTTGAGATAGAGGGACGGCCGGGCGGGTTCGTGTGGATTCACAGAGCTTCACTCTCAAGAAAGATGGTCACAGGTATGTAACCTACCATTCTTTCGAGCTCTGTGAATGCACACTTATGAAGACTTACCGAGCTAAGGTAAAGGAGGTGGGAACAAACCAGCCAATTTTGAAAAAAAAACCAACAGGTTTATTGCAACCAGCAATCTCAATAATAACAGCTCAACAATATAATAAATAAAAGTGGAAGGCATGCTCCCACTTGTAAACATAGTGCAACAAGCACCATTCATGTCAGGCACACAGGCCTCACAGTATAAGTGCAACAAGCACCATTCATGCCGGCACACAGGCCTCATGACAGTGAGTGCAACCAGCACAACTAGAAGATAAGTGCACAACTGGTGCAATGCAGCTTGAACCCGTGAGAGGGTAAAGCGCTTTAACCGGTAAACTGTGCCCTACTGGGGCACGGCACACCCATGAACGTTACCAAAGGAAGGGTTCGACCGACTGTAACTGTCGACCGAACAGTGCATAGAGGAGAGAGACAGGGCTGCCTAATCGGCACCACCCGAGGGCCCTTGGGGGTTAGAATTGACCACCACCAAAAGCCGCCTCCGTCCAAATAGGGTGTCCACCCGGTAGTGTGATGTGAAGGTGGAGGGGTTGGCCCAGATGGCCGCCCTACAAATTTGGTCAGGGAATCCCTTGGAGAAAAGCGGTCGACGTGGCCACTGCCCTAGTCGAGCGACCCTTGACCCTAGGGGACACGGCTGACGTGCTATCTGATAGCACAGTTCAGCCAGGGAAGCCACCCAATGGAGAGTCTTTGTGACGACACGGCAAGCCCAGCTTGTCGGTGGCGTAAGAAACAAAGAGTCTAGTCGACCGGTAGTCCGCCGATCGGTCCTTGTAGACCCAGAGGGCTCTCCTGACGTCGAGGCACCAGCGTCGTAGTCACTGTCCCAGTTGGGAGGGCCCCATGTCGGGAGCACAATGTCGGTGTTTACGTGGAAGGGACACCACCTTGGAACAGAAAAGTGATGTCCGTTCGCAGAATGGCTCTGTCTGCCAAAAACAGCAGGTAGGGCTCGTCGACCCGGGCGCCGCCAGTTCGGAAGGCCTACGAGCCGACGCGCGATGGCGACAAGAAGACCACCTTCAGGAGAGGAGCCGCAGGTCGATGGATGACAGCGGCTCGAATGGTGGGGATGTCAAGCAGGACAGGACCAGGTCGAGGGTTCCAACCCGGTGTAGGTGGATGCACCGGGGGCGGTGTTGTTGACACCCCTCAGGAATCTCTTGACCATCGGGTACTGGAACAGCGAGGGACCCCTCCTCTGCTGGAGAGACCCCTCTGCCAGGTGAGGGCCGCCAGGTGGGTCTTCACCGAGGACATGGAGAGACCCCTGTTGTGGGCCAATTCCGCCAGGATGTGCAAGGATGGAAGGTCCGGATGGAGGAGCATCCCCTTCTCCCGGGTCAGCAGATCTGGCCGGTGAGGGAGTGGCATGTGGTTCTGGCCTGCTAGGTGGAGCAGGGTCGGGAACCAAACTTGTCTTGGCCAGTAGGGGCGATGAGGATGCAATGTCGATCCCCGAGAGCTGGATCTTCTCGATGATTCGGGAAGAAGCGGGAACGGCGGGAAGAGTAAAACCCCCGTCGTCCCAGTCGAGGGAGAGTGCGTCCCGAGGCAACCCCGGCGTGCATCCGGGGCAAGCCTGGCACCGAAAAACTGGCAGTTGGCTGTTTTCCGGCAATGCGAAGAGATCTGCGTCTGGGAATCCCCACCGTTGAAAGACACGGTGGAGCTCGTCGGATGCAGCATCCATTCGTGGGGCGACCAGCCGGTTCTGCTGAGGGGAGTCCGCCTCCCACGTTCGACTCCCGGAGATGAATGGCCCTGGGGTCACTTGATGGAGGACGCACCACTCCCACAGGCTCTGGGCAGGGCCAGGAGCTTCCTCGAGCCCGTTCCGCCCTGCTTGTTGACGTAGTACATGGCCACTATATTGTCCGTCTGACCAGTACTCGTGTCCCCTGACTAGGGGCGAGCGAAGAGTCTTGGCTATGGCCAGGAGCTCGAGGTAGTTGATGTGGTGGAGCCTCTCCACCGCCGACCATTGGCCGTTGATCGACAAGTTGTTCATGTGGCCTCCCCAAGCCAGCATCGGCGTCGGTTGTCAGCGTGATGGACGGGGTCAACGTGTGGAAAGGCACCCCTTTGCAGACGTTGGCCGGGCGTCCACCATCGGAGGGAGTCCCTGACCGTCCTCGGGAGAGAGTCTCTTTGAGTGGTGTTCTCTGACCGGATCGAAGTGGTCGAAACCAACGCTGTAGAGGTCTGAATCGAGCCTTGCCAGCGGAGTGACTGACACCGTGGGCGCCATGTGGCGGCGTGACCTGGATCTGCTTTGCCGAGATGCAGGGCCCGGTGCAGGCGTTGACCTCCCGTCGAAGTGCCTGGAATCTGGACGTCTGGCAGATAGGCGAGCTGATCGACGGAGTCGAAACGTCGTCGATGAACTTTATGGACTGGGACGGGGTGAGCTGGGATTTTTCCTCGTTGAGCCGCAGGCCTAACGACGGAGTAATTGCAGCGCCGTCGAGACCTGTTGGTGCAGCAGACCTGGAGACTGGGCCGCCCAGCAGCCAGTCGTCAGGTGCGGAAAATCAGTTTTCTCCCCTTCTCCAAGTCTTGCGCAGCCACGACCCGACATGCACTTTGAGAATGTTCGGGAGCCGTCCGAGGCCGAAGGAAGGACGTTGAATTGAGTACGCCCTTCCTGCCACCTTGAAGCTGAGGAAGCGTCGATGGGCAGGCCTGATCGAGATGTGGGAAGTAGCATCCCGAAGATCTATTGAGGCGAAGTGGTCTCCTCTCCGAGCAGGGGGAGAATGGGCGACACTGACACCATCCTGAATTTCCTCGCAAACGTCGCGTTTAAGTCTCTGAGGTCCAGGATGGGTCGCAGGGAACCGTCTGGCCGGCACGGTGAAATACCGTGAGAAGTATGCCCCTCTTTCCTCTCTGGGGAGCTGTGAAATCGCTCACTTTTTGAAGCAATGCGTCGACCTCCTCCAAGATCACCCTGGACGGCTCTGTCTCGATGATGAACCCCGTTGGCGGAAGCTCGTCGAATGGTGCAAGGCATAGCCGTCTTCGACAATCCGAGAACCATGCATCTGAGGTGATGCGGCGCCAGGCATCGATGTAGCGGGCCAGGCGGTCTCGAATGGTGGGTGAGGTGGTGGAGGTCGAAAGGTTGGGAAGAGGCATGGTGGTGGCAAGCGGTACCTAGCGGCCGAGGCGGTGTGGTCCTTCGCCCCGTCAAGCGGCGGTTGGACTGTCCATTGCCATTGTTATGGCGAGGCCTCGATTTATTACCCTGGCGGGGTCGGCTGGCCTGTTGTTGCTGCCTCGGCTGTTGTTGCTGCTGCTGCTGCTGAGGAGCCGAGTAAGGCCGTGGAGCTTGGCGGTACTGTTGCCTGGGCTGGAACGTCGCCCGTTGGTAGTACCTAGGCTTTGGTTGTGGCTGGGGCTGATCCAGTTTGGCCGTCAGGACTCTAAAGTCGTGAGTGGCCTTTAGTTTATCATCCGTGCCCGCAAAGAACAGTCCTTGGGCGTCGAACAGAGATCCTCGATGGTCTTCTTCGACGAAGAGAGACCAGAAGACTTCAGCCACGCGTGCCTTCGGATGGCAGCGACACCGTGGGCCAGCAGCTTTCCTGAGTGTCCCCATATGGCGGGCCATCAGGGGATTTGGTGGTGTGCCAACGACTGCGCCTCTTGGGAGATGGAGAGAAGTGGCGTGTGTTGCTGGTGGGAGAGATCCTGGAAAAGGGGTTGAGCCCTTTCCCACAGGATCTGGTGATAAGCTCCCATGCATGCCCCATAATTGGCCATCTTGGTCAGCAAGAGTCCGGCCTTGTAGATTTTCCGGCTGACTGTGTCGAACCACTTTCCCTCTTGGTCTGAGGGGCTGCAGATTCTCGGCCCGAAGACTGGGAGGGTAAACGATCATCGGGTTGGGGAGTCGGGTGATCATGTAGCCAGCTCTTCTCCCTCTCATCTATTTTTTTGTACCATGCCTCGTCGCCCGGACGTGGGAGGGGATGGTCGATGGAGTCCCACGAGGCCTTAACCACTTCTTCCAGTGGCTCCAGCATGGGAGTGTGGTTGGGCCGGCTTCCTCGACCTGCACCCTGCTGAAAGCAGGGCAGGCGCTGGCTCTCGTGGGGCGTAGGGTTGCATCCCCAGAGACCTTGCCATCCCGGCTGACCTGTTCACCCAGCTCTTGCGTTGTCGGTCGGTGAAGACGAAGGTTCCACCCGCATCCCCTGTATGGGAAGGGTCCTGTCCATGTTGAGGACAGGATGGAGCCGATCCCTCGTCGATCGAGGACCTCGCCATCTTCCATCTCGTCACCCGACCAAGGCCGAACCGTGTCCTGGTTCGCCGTAGGCTGTGACTGAGGCGGCGACCTCGAGGTTGAGGGGCCGCAGTCACCCCCGGAGGGGAGGTTTCGCTCGGCCGGGGCCAAGGCGAGCCGTGGTTTGTCTGCCCTTGTCCGGCGAGGTGACAAACAGTTCTCGGACCGGTCTGTCGGGTGGGATTAGGACGGTCTGTACTGAGTCCTCCGGTGACACGTGGTGCTCTACCCCTGTCTCCACAGCGAGAACAGGGATAGGCGGCAGTTGGGGCAGGAGACCGAGGCGACCACGTCAGAGTCCTGCGCCTCTTTAGCGATGGCGGTCTCGAGGCTGCGGCCTCAGAAGAGACTTGCCGAGTCACAGAAACCAGGCCTCTGGTCTGGGCTCTCTGAGCTTCTTCGACCTCCGGAAAGCTATCTCCATAGCCCAATCAGAGGAGTCCTCGAGATGGCCGACCTCTGGGAGGCCCGACGCCATCGAGCTTGTCGAAGCTCTACGAGGTGGAGGCAGCTGGACCGTTTCGGTGGTTACGGTGCAGGGCCTCTTCGGCGCCCGAAGTCTTCGAGGAGACAGGCGTTCTTCTCCCGTGGGCCTTCTTCCCGGCGGGTGGCGGTCGACCGGTGGGGACGAAGCAACCGCCTCGGACCCCAAGGGGCCGATGGGACAGCCGTCGCCATCTCCGGAGGCAAGAGAAACCGCGCTCCGTCAGGTAGGCCAAAGCCTCGCGGGCTCTCGCTCGCCCTGGTGTTCGATGAGAGGCCTGGCAGTGTCGGCGGTCGAGGCGTGTCCCTCCGAGACACCGAAGGCACCAGGTGACCGTCGCAATCCGGGATCTTGCTACCGCAGGACAAGCACCTTTTGAAACTGGTTGTGGACATGCTATGCTCACACAACCAGCCGTATTTCGATGTTGCCCAAGTGGCGGAAAACAAAGGAATGGGGTGAAGGCGCGCATGGAGGCGCCATGCCCTCCGGGCCGGCTGGCGGAGCTACCGCCAAAACTTTCAAACTGGGAAAGTTTCGTTGGAAACCCGCGCTGGTATAGAAACTTCATAAGTGTGCATTCACAGAGCTCTCGAAGAAGAAAGATTAGTTAAGTGGAGACATTTTTCCCCATGATAACTCTGACAGGAGAGAATCTCCTTTTACAAGGGATAGGTTTTTGTAGTCAAACATGGAACTAACACCACCACCCACGATTTATAGTACATCAAGAAAAACCATATGCAAACAGATTAAATAATTCCCCCGCTATCCAAAGGGTCCTGTGACCCCACAGGATCAATCTTCCCTATATATGCCCATTTCCCTGTTTATTAACTACCCACAGATATGAGCTGATTCAGACCAGTGCACAGCAGATAGGGTCTGCAGCAGCAGATAAACTCACTCAAGACCCCTATTTTTTCCTTGATGAAATCTATCCCTTCTATATAAAAATTTATCCCTTCTATATCAAATTTATTCCTTCTATTGTTACTTTTCTAGACTT
>JARBWK010004083.1:0-11042 GCA_030556195.1 Anolis apletophallus | reverse complement strand
AAAGGGAGACCTGCCTCGCCCTAGCCCAAGTCCTGGACCCGCTGGGCCAGAACTTTCTGGGGCCGGGCTTTAGGAGACGGGAAGCCCTCTTTCTTGGACCCACTCTGGAAGAGGGCCACCTGTCCTGTTGACCGGACACCCCCACCAGACTTTTGACAAATGGGGGCTGACGGGCATGAACCATTTTGGTGGGATCATTTTTGAGACCACCTCTGCTTCCCCTTTGATGGGAGAGCAGGGCCCGCTTGATTCGCTGGGCTCTCTCCTGTTGTTCTCCGCTCCCACCCTGCTCCTCCCCCATCTTTTCCCATCTTTTCCCATCTTCTCCTTGTTGTGCCCCTTATTGTTGTGCTGTTTTCTGTTGCTGTGCTATGATGTATTCTTTGTGTAGCTGCTTGGCTTTTGTAAGCCGCTGCGAGCCTTGTGGAGTTGGCGGCATAAAAGTCCAAACAAATAAATAAATAATAAATAAATAAGATTATCCCTTTTTCCAACACACACCAAATGAAAATTTTAAAAGCTTCAGATTCGATTTTAATATGGTAATTTTCCTATTACTGTACCTCCTTCTCTGCCTCTCAGATCTCACACATGCGCACCTGCACCGCTTCACTGCAGTTTTCAGGAGCGAGATACATTAATAGTATACAGGGGAGGCCAGACAGGTAAAAGAGGTGTGTTTTTCTGGGCCCAGAGCCACTCTATCTCTTTTTTCCATACCCTGGGTGACCTGGACGCCTGCAGCTTGCTCTGCCATTCACTTATACCTTCCCAATGAGGCACCCCTTCACCTCACCATCTGGACCGCATTAAGTCCATGAATCCTGATGAATAGATTTTCTTCTACGGTACTTGTACAGCGTTGCCCTTCATGCTTTCATACAGTTGTTGTGTATGGCAGGGATGCGGCAACAGCCATTTTTGAGCTCCCCCCACCATATGGGGCAACCACAGATTCTCTAATCCGGATTGGAAGATTCAGCACCCGCTCTATAAGACGACTCCCGACGTATAAGACTACTCCTGCATATAAGACGACCCCTGACTTTTGAGAAGATTTTCTGGTGTATAAGAAGTAATCTTATATGCCAGAAAATACGATAGGCTGCATTCCTGTGCACATTTATCTGGGAGTAAACTCCCATGGACATCATTGCCAGTAACGTTGAAGTACACATGTGCAGGAGATAACATTAGACACCTGTTGACTTGAGAAAGAAACTGATGTATCCATAAAGGTTGTAAAGCACTGTTTCCCAACCAGTGTGCCGGGGCACACTAGTGTGCCGTGAGCTATCATCAGGTGTGCCGTGGGAAATTGGAACCTCTGGGGGGGGGGGGAGAGTCTAGTGTGTTGAAGTATAAAAACCTTAAGAAACCTACCTCTATAAAGGCACAAAATTACAACCACCCCCCCCCCCACCCATTGTCTACTTGGTCTCTCCCTCTCCATGCATTGGGAAGGCCTGCCTCCCTTTCCCCAAGTAGAGACCTCCTCTTGCCTCCTGGGGGTTCTGCGTGGGAAGTTTGGCCCAGTTCTATCATTGGTGGGGTTCAGAATGCTCTTTGATTGTAGGGGAACTATAAATCCCAGCAACTACAACTCCCAAATGTCAAGGTCTATTTCCCCAGAACTCCATCTGTATTCATATTTGGGCATATTGAGTATTCATCCCAAGTTTGATGCTGATCCGACATTGTTTGAGTCCACAGTGCTCTCTGGATATAGGTGAACTACAACTCCAAAACCCAAGGTCAATGCCCACCAAAGTCTTATAGCATTTTCTCTTGGTTATGGGAGTTCTGTGTGGGAAGTTTGTGTCTTTCTGCCATTCCTGCCAGGATATCTATGTTGTGTTCATCAAAACAGACCCAGGTTTCACACTGAGTGTATAAATACATTTACAAACATATTAACTATATGTATTATTGTGTTAGAGTGTCATTTTGGTTGGTGGTGTGCCCCAGGAATTTGCAAATGTAAGAAGTGTGCTGCGGCTCAAAAAAGGTTGGAAAACACTGTTGTAAAGGATCAAAGGATTCACAATCAAACATAGGGAGAATCTCACACGATCTTTGGTGCAAAGCTTTTATTCCTGTGCTTTTTGATCGACTATGGCTTCCATGTAAGTGGAAGTCCAGATGATCATACATGATGGGGGTGGGAGGAAGCTCTTTGTGCCAAGAGGGTGCAAGGAGAACTATAATGGCAGCAGGGTACGTTTTTTTGTTTTTGTTTTTTACTTTTTAAGGGTTCTTTTAAGGAGCTTCGGGGTGGCTGCATAGTAATCAGGATAGCAATTAGCCACCCTTCCGGGGAAAGCCCAGGTTTTCAGGGACTTGTAGGAACTTAAATCCATGCCAAAGTGGGTTTTAAAACGTTCTTCAGTGGAGGCTTAAATCATGCCTGGAAATGCCCTAGATGGAGTATTTGGAATTTTAAGCCAGAGAGCCCCGGTGCCTCACCAAATTGCAAATTTAAAGATTCCCTAGGAGACTACAGCTATGGCAGTTAATGTGGAATCATAGCACCATAGCTGTGTAATATGGAAATGTCTCACAGATATTCCATTTGTGTTTCTATGATATGAGCTGTTTATTTGGATATCTTGCCAAGGGTTGGGAGAATTGCAGGATTCCATTGCTCCTCCAAATTTCTGCTTAGATGCAAATATGTATCTATATTCTGATCACATAGTTTGATGATTTCAAACAGAAACTTAATAATTCAGTGTATTATGCAGACATTTCACAATTTAAGCAATTGCAGTTCCTAGCATTCTTTGCTTTATTTCACTCTGTTTATGCATTGCCTGTTTAAAACATAGCAAAATGGTGTTCTTCTCTCCCGTAACAGAAGAGCCAAATAGCGTATGTTGGTGACAGTAAATATGGCATGGAAATGGAAAGCTTATACATATATTTCAATAAAACAATTTATATAAAGGAGAATCTCAAGAGGGATAGGATAGATAGTTAAATTGGAAAAATGTTAGTTGTGTGTGTTTCATTATTTTATTTCAAAGATGCCAGAAATTATTATTCTACAATTCCTCGGGAAATATTTTTATATTACATTTTTTCAGTGTACTATGAATTTTTGTAATGTAAGTCATAGAGCTCAGATTGGAAGTAGGTCTAATCACCTTATGGAAAATCTTCTATTTTCATGAGAGATCCTAGATAGCAAGATTGTCTATGTGGGAGTGTGGCTTACAAAACCTTTCAAAGACATAGAGGAAAATAAAAATAAAGTGTCAAATGTGGCATATGCACCCACAATTTGAATACAGGCTGGCTGCCTTTAAAGCTTGATGCTCCGGATTACAAATATACCTATATTTTGAGTTGAACATGATTGCTGATAGAAATACTTGACTCCGGAACGGATTGCTTTGTAATGCTCCGGAAAGGGGGGTTCCGATAAACCAAACTCACTCCAAGCAGATTGGAAGATAGATCATTTATTGGCTCCTTACTCCAGGCTGAACAAAGATAGACTAAAGAAAAGCCCGCGCAAACAGTCCGCAAGAGTCCTCCCCGCCCGCCCCGCTGGGTCCCTCCTTCCAAGGCTTGACCAAATGGCCAGTCCACATATCAAAGACCAGGAAGGTATCTGGCAGATCAAAGGGATGAGCCTGGTGGTTTCCCGCTCGGCAGTGTCCATATCAATTGGCGCGATCGGCTTGGTCCGTTATGGCATGAAACGAACCAACCGGAGCTGACATAGCGCCCCCCCCTCCGCAAGATGGTGACCTGCAAGGGAAAGAGTCAAGAAAAAGGGGATCAGGGCCCCGGCTTGTCCGGGAAAGCGCGTGAAAAGCCTTAACTAGTCTCGGGTGCTAACGTGGTGCCAACACCCACTGGGGGTGTAAGTCCCTGGCAGTCCATTTAACTATGTAACTAAGGCGGCCCTTGTGGCGCCGCGAGTCCAAGCTGTCCTGATGCTCCCAGTGGGTATGGGACCCCACCATAATAGGCACCGGGCGCCTTCTTCGCGGACCACTTCCGGTCAGACACAGCTTTTTTCAATAAGCTCACATGGAACACAGGGTGGACCTTTGCGCCAGGTGTGCGGCAGGTCCAGCTTGACCGCCACGGGGTTGATTATTTCCACCACGCTGAGGGGCCCTACAAATTTGCTGGCAAACTTGCGGGACGGCTGAGTCGACTTCAGGTTCTTGGTGGAAAGGAACACGCGGTCTCCCACTGCATACGTAGGCTGGGGCCCCTCTTCTTGTAAGTGTACAGCTTGTAAGAGTCCCGAGCCTGTCGCAGCGCCGTCTGGATGGCCGGCCAAGCTGCCGCCACCTTGGCTCCCCATTCGGTGACCGGAGCTGCCGGGTCGGCGGCGGCCCGCCGCAGGGAAGGGCGGAAAGTCGCGGCCGGAGACAATGCGGAAAGGAGAGGCCCCCGTCGAGGCGTGCTCGGCATTGTTGTAGCTGTACTCCGCCACCGCCAACAGCTCGGCCCAGTTGTCTTGCTGGTAGGTTGAGTAGCACCGGAGGTATTGTTGCAAGGTGCGCTGGACCCTCTCCGTGGCGCCATCCGTCTCCGGATGAAACGCCGTGCTCAATGCCCGTTGGGATCCCAGCCCTGCCAGGAACGCCTTCCAGAACCGGGACGTGAATTGAGGCCCTCTGTCACTCACCACTCGTCGCGGGCAGCCGTGGAGCCGGAAGACGTGTTGGGTGAAGAGGCGTGCCAACCCGGGGCCGTGGGCAATCTCCGGAGCGGGACAAAGTGTGCTTGTTTTGAGAATAGGTCCACCACCGTCCAAATGGTGGTGTATCCGCCGCTGGGCGGCAGGTCGACGACGGTCCATTGCTATTTCGCTCCAAGGCTCGGGCCGGGTCAGCCACCGGTTGCAGCAGCCCCGTCGGCCGGCCCACCTTGGGCTTGTTCCGTGCACACACTTCGCATTCCGCTATGTAGACACTAGTGTCCTTTCTCATGCCCGGCCACCAGAACTGCCGGGCCAATAGCTTTAGAGTTTTAGTGAGGCCGAAGTGGCCAGACAATTTGGAGTCGTGGGCTTGGGCCAGGACCGGAGCCCTCTGGCTTTGGGGGGACATATAACTTGTCTTTGTAGTACCATATGCCTTTAGCCTCAGTTAAGTCCTCGCGGTGCTCTTTAAGCCAGGCGTCTGCTCCATAAGCTGCTGCCAGTTCTGCTAACAGTTCTGGGGTCCCAGGGACCGTGGGGTTTGGGGCCTTGTCCGCCGCCCGGGTGCGGGCCACTAAGCCCAACTGATTCTTGGAGAACACGGTCCCCACTTCCTCCGGCGCCGAGTAGTCAGCCTCAGGCATTCTGGAAAGCGTGTCGGCCAACACGTTTTTCGGGCCCGGGAGGTACTTGAGCTGGAAGTTGAAGCGGCTAAAAACTGCGCCCCATCTCAGCTGCTTGGCGTTGAGTCTCTGGGGGGTCTGGAGTGCCTGCAAGTTCTTGTGGTCCGTCCACACTTCGAAGGGCAAGGCGGTGCCTTCCAAGAAGTGCCTCCAGTGGCTCAGCGCCGCCCGCACGGCAAAGGACTCCTTCTCCCATACATGCCACCGCTTCTCCGATGGGGTGAAATTTTTAGACAGGTATGCGCAGGGTCGCAGGGTCCCGTCTTCATCTCGCTGCAGGAGGATCGCCCCATAGGCCGCCTCCGAGGCGTCGCACTGCACAGTGAAGGGCTTGTCGGGCTGGGGATGCCGCAACAGCGGCTGGCTGGTGAAGCTCCTCTTGAGGCTGTCGAAGGCCTCCTGGCACTGCGGGGTCCAGTTGAGCATTGCCCCTGGTGATTTGGCTTTCTTTGTCTCCCCCAAGCCCTTGGTTTTCAATAGCTCAGTTAAGGGGAGCGCTATTTTAGCAAAGTTCTGGATGAACTGCCTATAAAAGTTGGCGAACCCCAAAAGCCCTGTAGCTGCCGCCGGTTCGCGGAGCCTCCCACGCGAGCACGTCCCTCACCTTACTTGGGTCCATGGCCAGGCCTCGCGTGGAGATGCGGTACCCTAGATAGTCCAGTTCCTGTCGGTGGAACTCGCACTTGGACAGTTTGACGAACAGCTGGTTCTCCCGCAGCCGCCGCAGCACCTCCCGGGTCATCTCGACGTGCTCCGCCTCAGATTTGGAATAAATTATCACGACATCATCCAGGTACACTAGAACTCCCTTGTAGAGTAAGTCCCTGAAGATTTCGTTGATGAATTGCTGGAAAATCCGGGAGCGCCTTTAAGTCCGAAGGGTGTGACCTGAATTGGTACTGCCCCAGGTGGCAGTTGAATGCGGTCTTCCAGCAGTCTTCGTCCTTCACCCGAATCCGTAGAACGCTTCTCGGATGTCCAGTTTGGTAAAGATTTGCGCCTCCCCAGCTGGGCCAGGATCTCGGACATCAGTGGCAGCGGGTAGGGGCTAGAGGTGCTGATAGCATTGAGACCTCTGTAATCCACACACAGTCGCAGTGACCCGTCCGCCTTTGGCCTGAACAGGACGGGAGCCGCCATCGGGCTGGTTGACTTCTCAATAAAGCCTCTGTCCATATTTTTATCAATAAAGTCTCTTAATGCCTTTCTTTCGGGTTCAGACAGGGCATACAGTTTTGGGCTGGGCAACTTGGCGCCCTTTTCAATTTCGATTGCGCAATCGGACTTCCGGGCGTGGGGGCAGCTGGTCACTTTCCCCACACTAAAGACCTCCCTAAGTCCTCGTACTCTCGCGGGACTTCGCTGGGTAGGCTCTCTGCTGCCCCCACGCCCGCTCCCTCATGGATTTGGGTGTCCGCGTCTTCAAGGTCATCTAGCCTTGCCCTGGCCTCTCCGCTCCCGAACTGCACTGCTCCTGTCTCCCAGTTGATCCGAGGGTTTTGGTTGCGCAGCCAAGGAGCCCCCCAGGATGATGGGTTGGTGCGCCATTGCTGAAATGACGAATCTGAGCTTTTCTCGGTGGGACCCCATCTGCACTCTGATTTCTCCTGTCTTGTGGGTGGCTGGCTTCCCATTCGCCGGGACCCATCTAGCTGGGAGAATAAGATCTGCTCAATCAGGGCTTGGGGCTTTATCCCCAGCTGCCTCGCTAATCCCGGGGACATCAGGCACCTGGTGCACCCGCTGTCTATCATGGCCGTAGTCTCTATGGGTTGGCTGGCCTCGGGCCCCACACCTGAATGTCCAGCTTGTATGTGCCGCACCCAGGAGGATCTAACTCACCGCCCGAAGGGGTCTGGATCTGCCGTCGGGCGTCTACAGCAGATCGTTGTCGCTTCCGCCATCCACTCGGAGTCGCTCTCCTCCGTCTCCGACTCTAGCTCCTCAGCCTCCCGCAGGGGCCTGGGTGCCCGCGCCGGCTCTGCTGCGGCTGCTGCCTTGCCTCGGCCAGGGGGTTTGGCCGGTGTTGCCGGTTTGACCTCCGCCGCCCGCTCCGCCGGGCGAGGGACTTTCTTTGGCACTCCGCTGCCCGGTGCCCTTCTCGTCCGCACGAGAAGCAGGCTCCTCTCTTCCCTCTCGGGCTTCCCGGCTGGCCGACCGGGTCGGGAGGAAGGTCGCCGGGAGGGCCCCGACCGCCCCGTGGTCCGTCCCGTCCCGCTGGGACCTCCCGCCATCTCGATGGCGCCTAGGCATTTGCTCCATGTCGCACTCTACTCTCCCCGGCCAAGGCTATCCAACCCTCCAGGGTCTCGGGATTCCCTCGGTGCATCGCCCATTCCAGAATGTCCTGCCTTAGGCCTGCCTTGAAGCACTCGAGTATGGTCGATTCGGACCAACCCCGGATCTTCCCCGCTAGGGCTCGGAAGCTCAGGGCGTACTCTGAGACGGTTTTCTGGCCCTGGTAAATTCTCTTCAATTGGGTTTTGGCTTTCTCCCTCGGCTAACGGGTCCCCCCCCGGGTCCGCAGGGCCTCCAACAGAGCGTCCAACCGCAACAGATGCGGCGATCGAGTGTCTGTTAGCTGTATCAGCCAGTCGGCCGCGGCCTCCTTCAGGTTGGCCCCCACAGCCCGCACCTTGGCCGCTTCTGAGGGGAACGTATCCCCATAGTCCACCATATAGTTCTGGACATTGGTGACAAAGTATGAAAGTTGGCGGGGGCCCCCGTCAACCTTTACCTTCAAGTCTCTCCGCGATCCCGTCCCCTCCTGGCTTTGGTCCCCCAAGCCCGGATGGGGTGTAGAAGCATCCCCTCTGGGTCGGAGAAGCTCCTCCGAGAACCTCACCGAACCCCTCCCGAGCTGCCTCGCTCCTCGGCTCCTGCCTCTTCCTGCGAAGACGGGCTCGGGGGTCTCCCAAGGCCTCTCCTCCGGCCTACTCATCAGCATGTCCAACTGCGCCTGCATCTTTTGCATCGCTCCGACATCTGGAACATCTGCACCTCCATCCGCAACATTTCGGTGCTGGGCGCTTTTACCTTGCGACGAACATCCTTCGTGGCCGGGTCTGGTCAGGGATCCCCCATCTTCCATCCCCGGTCACCACCACCTGCGGTTCTCCACCGGACGCTCCGGCTTCGATCTCGCCCTCGCCTTCGTCCTCCTCCTCCTCATCTGGGATTACCGGAGGTTGCTCTTCGAAGGACACCCCCTTCGGCTTGAAACATCTCTGGCGGTTGGTTACGGTCGGAAGGCTTTCACGGCCGTAAAGTTGGTGAGTCTATCTTTATGTAATGCTCCGGAAAGGGGGTTCCGATAAACCAAACTCACTCCAAGCAGATTGGAAGATAGATCATTTATTGGCTCCTTACTCCAGGCTGAACAAAGATAGACTAAAGAAAAGCCCGCGCAAACATTCCTCAAGAATCCCTCCCCGGCCCGCCCCGCTGGGTCCCTCCTTCCAAGGCTTGACCAAATGGCCAGTCCACATATCAAAGACCAGGAAGGTATCTGGCAGATCAAAGGGGATGAGCCTGGTGGTTTCCCTTCGGCAGTGTCCATATCAATTGGCGCGATCGGCTTGGTCCGTTATGGCATGAAACGAACCAACCGGAGCTGACATGCTTTGCGATAGTTTGTTTGAATACCTCTTTAAGAATTCCACATCCCCATTTGGGAAGATTTATTATTTCTACTATTGAATGACCACTAATGAATGGAAAATAAATTGATTGAAGCAAATACTGGATACCTTCTTCTTGCATTAGCACCCCGCTTCTCTGTTTTGAACTTTACTTTGGGGCTGCTTGGAGGACACCCTACCTCCCTTTGTCTCTATATCTGTCTGCAAATTATGAACAAGATAGGCTTTGTAGGTGTGCTCTTAAGTTGCATTTGTTTGTAAATCGGAACAGGTATATTTATAGTGTAATCTCTCTCACTTTCTGTTGTCTTATCCCCGTTCTTAAACATGAGTTGTTTGTAAGTCAGATGTTTGTAACTCAGGAACTGCTGGTATCTATTCTTATCTCTTTGTAGCTTGTCTGGATCCTATTGATAGAGCCAGTTAAACTAGTCCCATTGAAATAAGGGGATCAAAATTGATTCAATGGGGTTACTCCAGCTAGGATTCAGGCCCATAATTGAAAGGTACATACCCAGTTATTTTGTCATTCAATGCAATGATAAATACTTATTGCAGTCATGTTCTTGTGTGTCTATCTGCCTTCACGTTTCCTTTTGATATATGTTCTGTCAATGTATGGCAACCCTATGACTGTCTTAGGCAAGAATACTTTTTATGGATGCTTATGAGCAAGCTATCAAGGCGGTGAAAAATTCATGCTACCTTGATAGCGTCTGCTAGCTCACGCCCGGCACAATTATTCAAAGTAATTAGGTCTTTGACGATGTTCCCTACCATCCCAAACAATAATGATCAGGCCTTCTCTGCTGATGTTTTTCAGAGCTTTTTTGTGGACAAGATTTTGGTCCTCCGCCGGGACCTTTCAGCTACAATTGATACAGTGAGTGAACTTGTGACTCCGTGGCCTCTTGCCGGGCTCGCCTTCGATCGGTTTCGGCCACTGGACACAGAAGCTGTCGATAGGATAGTGGCTGCAACTAGACCGCCCACATGCTCCCTTGATCTGTGCCCCTCCTGGCTGGTGAAAGCTTGCCTGGAGGGGTTGCGTGACCCTCTGTTGAGACTAATTAACACCTCCCTTGAGCAAGGAGTGTTTCCAGAGGGTTTGAAAGAGGCAGTGGTCACTCCATTGCTGAAGAAGCCGGGTTTAGATCCTACGATCCCTTCCAACTACCGCCCAGTATCGCATTTATCATTCCTGGGCAAGGTAGTTGAGAGGGCAGCAATGGAGCAGTTGCAGTCCTTCCTAGATGATGCAACTTGGTTAGACCCCTTCCAGTCCGGTTTCCGTTCAGGGCATGGGATGGAGACGGTTTTGGTAGTCATCACAGATAAGCTACGTTGCCAGCTTGATCAGGGCGGATCGGCGCTGCTTGTGTTATTGGACCCTCACAGCAGCGTTTGATACTGTCGATTATGATCTTTTGACCCACTGCCTTGCCGGGGCCGGGGTGAGGGGGACAGTCCTGAACTGGCTGTCTTCCTTCCTCCAGAACCGGCTACAGCGAGTGAAAAAGGGTGAGGCCTCTGGGGGTGCCCCACTACTCTGTGGGGTGCCCCACGGGGCAATCCTCTCCCCTTTGTTGTTTAACATCTATGTGCGACCACTTGCTCGACTGGTACATAGCTTTGGGCTGGAATGTCACCAATATGCGGATGACACCCAGCTCGTTCTGGGGATGGAGGGCCGACCCAACTCCATACCCGATAATTTTGAACGCTGCCTTGAAGCCATTACTGGATGGCTGCGAGCCAGTAGGTTGAAGGTGAATCCGGCCAAGACAGAGATCCTGTGGCTGGGTCGGTCCAGGCACTGGAGAGGTTCGGCTTCCTACCCTGGACGGTGTCATCTGTTAAGAGCCTTGGTGTCACACTAGACTTCTCTCGACTGTCGATGGAGACACATATCTCCACCGTCAGTAGAGTAGTGTTTTTTCATCTCTGCCAGGCGAGGAAGCTGGCCCCCTACCTGTCCTGCCACAACCTAGTCACAGTAGTCCAAGCCACAGTCATCTCAAGGCTGGACTACTGTAACGCTCTCTACATTGG
>JARBWK010004082.1:0-11042 GCA_030556195.1 Anolis apletophallus | reverse complement strand
ATATAATATAATATAGAAAATATTAAATAAATAATATTAATCTTCCTCCCCATCAAATATATAATGACTTCTTGCCTGGTTTCCATCTTAAAGGGCAGGGAGCTCTTCTCTTTGTAAAAAGGAGGATTCAATTCAATGGGCCTCCCTTTAACAGGGGTCTCTCTCCCAGTGTTTTCCTCTCTGCCTTAAAAAGCCCCATTGTTTGCCCCCTCCCTCCTCGTTTGCCCTCACTCTGCTCTTCCTCCTCCTCCTCCTCCTCACAGCCTTTTCCCTCAGGCCGCCCCACCGCCCTGGCCACGCCCACTGCCTCTGCTATTTAGACTGAGGTGGATCTCTTCCAGCGCATGCGCTCTTGAGGCAGGGAGCTAGAAATGCAGATTGGCCATACGGAATGCGCCAGTTTATGAGATGCGCATGCCTACTGGATTGGACGCACTGTAAACAGTACAGGGAGGAGGAAAACGGCGCATGCGTAGAAGGCAGGTGACTTGTGAGCGAACTCGGCCTATGTACGCGCATGCGTGTTGGATTGGGCGGAGAAAAGTAGAGAGCGGAGGGAGGAGGAACCCGGCGCATGCGCAGAAGGAAGGTGACTTTCAGAGCAGAGGCTGGTAGGATGCTCAGCAAATACCTCGGTCCCCGCTACGGCCAGCTCTTACGTACTTGGTGAGTAGAGTTGGCTCCTCCCACTACTGTCCAATGGGGGTACCCCGAAATTGGGGTGGGATACTTTTAGAGGGACTGTCTTCCCAGCCATGCCGCCAGTGGAGGTCTTTCCCTCCCAAAAAAGGAATTTTCGCCCCTCAAAGTAGGGAATGCTGGGAGTCGTAGTCTTCACGACCGGAAGTCATTTTGGGCCCCAGTCCAAGCATCATCATCATCATCATATAGAAAGATAATATTAAATAAAATGATAATAATATGAAATCTAATGATAGGAAAAAATATAATACTAGGCTAAAATACTAATATTCAATAAATAAATAAATAGAGGAAAAAATAACAGGAAATCAAAATTAAATAATGTTAAATAATAATAGAGAAAAGTATTAAAGACAATAATAGTAAATATTAAGTCAAATAACAATGTGCTAAAATATACTAAATATAGGCTAAAATGATAATGAAAAATAACCTAAATGCTAATATTAATTATTATAATAATATGAAAAATACACTAGGCCAGTGTTTTTCAACCGTTTTTGAGCCACGGCACATTTTTTACATTTACAAAATCCTGGGGCATACCACCAACCAAAATGACACAAAATGACACTCTAACACAGTAATGCATAGAGTTAACATGTTTTTAAATGTATTTATGTCTGTTGGGAGTGTGTTCCATAGGCCGGGAGCCACCGCTGAGAAGGCCCTGTCCCTCGTCCCCGCCACGCGCATTTCAGCTGTCGATGGGAGCGAGAGCAGGGCCTCCCTGCATTGTCTTAAATTTCGAGGTGGGACGTAGGAGTGGATGCGTTCGGACAAGTAAGCTGGGCCAGAACCGTTTAGAGCAGGGCTGTCCAACTTCTACCGGACCTGTGGCCGGAATTCCAGTTACTGATGACCTGGGGGGCCGAAGGGTCTGCCTCCGCCCCTGGCTCCGCCCCCTCCCCGGCTCCACCCCAGCTCTGCCCCCTCCCAGGCTCCGCCCCTCCCAGGCTCCACCCCTGCCCCGCCCCTCCCGGCTCCGCCCTCTCCCGCCTTGGAGGTGTCTGTGGAGGACACCAGGGCTTTGACTTGGAGATAGAGATGAACACCAAAATCCCAGTCTCAAGTCCCAGTCCCTGCTTTGAACTGGATTATATTGCAATGTGGACTCAGGGCCCTTCACACAGCCATATAACTCAGAATATCCAGGCAGGAAACCCCACAAAACCTGCTTTGAACTGGATTATATTGCAGTGTGGATTCAGGACCCTTCCACACAGCCATATAACCCAGAATACCTGCTTTGAACTGGATTATCGGAGTCCACACTCATATAATCTGGTTTAAAGCAAATAACATGGGATTTTATTCAGATGTGTGGAAAGGAAGTCAAATAAGAAACCAGGGCCCTTCCACACAGGCCTATAACCCTGAATGCTAATAATAATAATAATAACAACAACAGGTTCCTGGAGTAGGAGACCTCCAAGGGCCATCCAGGGCCATCCAGTCCAATCTCCTTCTGCCATAAGGGGAAAATACAATCAAAGCATTCCTCACAGATGACCATTCAGCCTCTGATGATGATAATAATAATAATAATTACAATGGGTTCCTAGAATAGGAGACCTCCAAGGGCCATCCAGTCCAACCTCCTTCTGCCATAAGGGAAAACACAATCAAAGCATTCCTCCCAGATGGCCATTCAGCCTCTGATGATGATGATGATGATGATGATAATAATAATAATTACAATGGGTTCCTAGAATAGGAGACCTCCAAGGGCCATCCAGTCCTACCTCCTTCTGCCATAAGGGGAAAACACAATCAAAGCATTCCTCACAGATGGCCATTCAGCCTCTGATGATAATAATAATAATAATAATAATAACAACAATGGGTTCCTAGAATAGGAGACCTCCAAGGGCCATCCAGTCCAATCTCCTTCTGCCATAAGGGGAAAAGACAATCAAAGCATTCCTCAGCCATGTTGAATCAAACCTAAACTCTCATGAGAGCAACAGAAAGTACTGAACCTTGAGTTTGGGAGTTGTAGTTCTCCTCCATCCAGAGAGCACTGTGGACTCAAATAATGATGGATCAGGACCAAACTTGGCACGAAGCCTCAGAAGAGGAGGAAGCCGGAAAGGGAATGGATGAGCACCCCCCGTGCTCTGAATTCAGCCCCGCCCCTTTTTCGCTCTGGCCACGCCCCCTCTCACTCGTGCACTCTCTCTCCTTCCCTCTTTCCTTCAGGTGGTGGAAGGGGGAAGGAATGAAAGGGGGAAAGAGAGAAAGAAGGAGGGAGAGAGAGGGGGGGGAGGGAGGGAAGTAGGAGGAGGAGGAAGAGAGCCTGCTCCTCCTCCCTGCCCCGCCCCTCACCCCCCCCCCCCCCCGCGAAAAAAAAATATTCCAAAAAAATATTTTAAATTTTTTTTAAATCTTAAAAAGCAGATATCTTGCAGGAGGGTAGGGGGCCGTGGGGAAGGGGCTGAGGGGCCGTATACGGCCCGGGGGCCGCCAGTTGGACAGCCCTGGTTTAGAGCTTTAAAGGTCAAAACCAGCACTTTGAATTGGGCTCAGAGCTGGATCGGCAGCCAGTGGAGCTGGCATAACAGGGGGGTGGTATGCTCCCTGTATGACGCCCCAGTTAGTAGCCTGGCTGCCGACTGTTGTACTAGTTGAAGTTTCCGAACCCTCTTCAAAGGCAGCCCCATGTAGAGCGCGTTGCAGTAATCTAGTCGGGATGTAACAAGAGCGTGGACTACCGTGGACAAGTTATAATCAATTGTAACTGTTCAGTATACCATAATACATAGAAATAATATAATGAGTTATAACATTATAATATAATAATATATTTATTATTATAAATAATAGCATTGTGTTGCTGTTTTTTTCCTTAGGATCCCCACCGCAGTCACATGGGGGGTCAGTAGGGGCTGTGGGGCTGGTTTGGGCCACCGATTGGCGGCTGATCCTTGACTACGTCCCATGGATCAATGGCAAGTTTAAGAAAGATGACTGAGCTGAAGGGTAAGTTATGCCATGGATTGATTACAATGCGTTTTATATATATGTGTCTGTGCGCGCAAGCTTATATATAATATTATATAATATATGATAACATTATGTAACACGATTGTTGTTCCTTGGTCGTAAATATCCTTTATGTAATAATTCATTTTACCATCTATTTTGTGTGATATAGAATGCCTTAAATCTCATTATTGGGCAACAAGTGGGATATAAATGAACAACAATAGTACTACTACTACTACTAATAATAATAACTTTATTTATATCTCGACCTATCTCCCCAAAGGGACTCGGCGGTTTGCAACATATATTGGCAAACATTCAAAACCGTGAGAAGCTGAACAAAGACAAAAATAAGCAACCCCCCAAATCCGAAAAACAAATGCACATCTGTATAAAAAATAATAACACATTATACTGCAATATTACCAGTAATATTATATGTAATATATAATATACAATTATATTATTGTATATTATTAAAAAGTAAAGGTTTTCCCTTGACATTAAGTTCAATCGTGCCCCACTCTGGTGTTCATCTCAATTTCTGTAGACACCTCCAAGGTTCAGCGGAAAGAGAACAGCATTCCATGCAGTCATGCTGGCCATATGACTTTGGAGGCATCTGTGGACAACGCTGGCTCTTCAGCTTAGAAATTGAGATGAGCACCACCTCATAGAGTCAGACTCCATAGATTTAATGTCAAGGGGAAACCTTTACTCTTTACTAGAATAATAATAAGAAGAAGGTAATATACAGAAGCAAAGACTCCAAAATCAAAATTTATGATTTTCCCCTCTTTTTTTTTTTCCTTTTAGGTTCCTGTGGGGCGATGTTCTCCAGTGCCATCAGCAAGAAGGCTGCCATCCTTTCAAAAGGCATTATGTGCTTCTGTGAAACCAATAAAATACTCTTTTTCATGCAGTATTTAGATTTCTTTTATTTGTTTTTGTTATTATTATGAAAGTGAAAATTAAGAATTATCCAAGAAGTGAATCCTAAGAGCTATCCTATTTATATATATATATATATATAGAGAGAGAGAGAGAGAGAGAGAGAGAGAGAGAGAGAGATATAGTTATATAGACACACACACATATAATACACATATGACGGTACTTAAAACCTATTATAATATTATTTACTTAATTTTATTATAATAAAAAGGTAAAGGTTTTCCCCTGACATTAAGTCCAGCCATGTCCGACTCTGGGGGTTGGTGGTGATCTCCATTTCTAAGTCAAAGGGCTGGAGCAGTACCTATTGATCTACTCACATTTGCATGCTTTTAAAGTGCTATGTTGGCAGAAGCGGAGCTAACAGTGGGAGCTCATCCTGCTCTTTGAATTTGAACCTGCAGCTTTTCTGTCAGCAAGTTCAGCAGCTCAGTGCTGTAACCCACTATGCCACCAGGGGTTCAATTATATATATTATATTATATACATTATAATTAGAGTGGAGTTATTTATTATTATTAGAGTGGAGTTATGGTTGCTTCACTCCATTATTACTAATAGAGTGAAGCAAGGTTGTGTTCTTGCACCAACCCTATTTACAATCTTCAGCATGGTGCTCCAAAGGGCTACGACAGATCCTGAAAAAGAAGACGGCATATATATACGCTATCGTACCGATGGTAGCTTGTTCAGCTTAAGCCGTCTGAGGGCTCGCACTAAGACTCTAACCTATCTAGTCCGTGAGCTGCTTTTTGCTGACGATGCTGCCCTTGTCGTCCATTCAGAAGCAGCCCTGAAGCGCCTCACATCCTGCTTTGCAACAGCTGCAGAGCTGTTTGGGCTGGAAGTCAGCCTGAAGAAAACGAAAGTTCTCTACCAGCCCACACCACAGGAAGAACACCATCATCCCCACGTCAGCATAGGCAAATCTGTGCTTAAGTCCGTTCAGCAGTTCACCTACCTGGGAAGCATCATCTCTTCAGACGCCAAGATTGATAAAGAGATAGATCACAGATTAGCAAAGGCATAGAGTGCATTTGGAAGGCTTCACAGAAGATTCTGGAGCAACAAGCACCTGAGGCAAAGCACCAAAATCAGTGTGTACAGAGCTATCGTACTGTATTCTCCTTTGTGGGTTTGAAACATGGGTCACCTATCGCCAACACCTACAACTTCTCGAACGCTTTCATCAGCGCTGTCTTCGCACAATCCTAAATGTACACTGGACTGACTATGTGACGAATGTTGCTGTCCTTGAAAAATAGTGTTTATTGATTTTCAACACAGAAAATTTAAAAGAAGGACACTCGGCCCAGCACTCCACAATGAGTGTTGTTGCCGAACATAAAACAATACTATAAACAGACATTACATAAGTACTTCCCACCCCATAGACCAGGGGTGGGCAACTATTTTTTCCAAGGGGCCACACGAGAGCCAAAAAATATTATGGAGGGCCGCACCTAAAGGCGGAACTACATGGTAATCTACATATTTTTTTTATTTATTCATTTACTATATTTACTATATATTACACATCATTAATATTAACATATTAATATATCAAGATATATTCATATATTATTAGTATTAATATCATAATTATTATAATATAGTATATATATATAGACATTATATATTGAAATTATAATATATAATATAACATTATATTATATTATTTATTATATTATTTTATTATTATTATAAAATTATTATACAATAATAATAAAAACCACTAAAATAAAATAATGCTTCCTTGTAGTCCCCTTCTCTGGAGAGTTTTATGCAGAGGTCAGGCAGGGGAGGCAAGCCAGGGGCCCTTAGGAGGGCCGGATAGAATCGGCCAAAGGGCCGCATCTGGCCCCAGGTCCGCAGTTTGCCCACCCCTGCCATAGACCCACCTCCTGTATCCCCCTACTCGGGGATACTTAGACTCAGTTCTCTTATTGGAATTACATATAAACCGATGTACTGTGACATAGCGTCCTGATTTAATGCCAGGGTCCTTAAATCAAAGTCCTATTAAAGCCTACGTTGTGGGGTTTGCCCATCCTTCAAATTTCTTTTGTTTAAGGAACATTTCTACCCCCCCCCCCAGTCTGTGTTCTTGCGATTATCTAATTGTGCCAGTTTTTGAGTTAACATGTCCATTTTCATGATCTCGGTGAGTTTGGTAGACCAGTCGTCGATGCTTGGAGTGATCGCTTCTTTCCAAGACTTTGCCAGGGTCAGTCTGGCTGCAGTGATACAATACACAAAAATTCTTTCAGTATTCCTATCAACCTCGAAATCTAACAGGCCTAGTATAAAATATTCTGGTTTTAGTTGAACCTTCAAATTCAACATGTTACCCATTATCTTATGCAGTTTTATCCCAAAAAAATGACTAATTTACAATTCCACCAAAGATGTATGAAACTTCCCACCTCCGACTTGCATTTCCAGCATAGGTGGCTATAGTTTTTGTTGTAGCGGGCAATTTTTTGGGGCGTATGGTACCACCTATGGAATATTTTTATATTGTTTTCCTTTAGGTCATAGGAGTACGTGTAACCCCAATGTACTTTCCACACCCTTTCCCACCTGGCGAGAGGGATTTCATGACCAAGGTCCTGAGCCCACCTTATCATGCAAGTTTTTACTGTTTCCTGCTCGGTTTTTACCTCGAGCAGTTTTTGATATAGTATCGTTAGTTTCTTTGTTTTTTTCCATAGTATTTTGTCCCATAATTGTTGCTTTTTCCCAAACCCTAGGGCTTTATCTCTATCAAAAATCTCTCTTATTTGAAAATAGTGTAGCCAGTTCATAGACCCGTCAAATGTTGCTGTCCTTGAGCAAAGCAGGGATCACCAGCATTGAGGCCATGCTATTGAGGACACAGCTGCGCTGGGCAGGGCACGTCTCTAGGATGGAGGACCACCGCCTCCCAAAGATACTACTCTAAGGTGAACTCGCCATGGGTCAGCACAAGAGAAGTGCCCCCCAAAAGAAATATAAGGACTCCCTGAAACAACATCTCAGGCTCGGCCAGATTGATCACCAACAATGGTCCTCCCTGGCCTCACATCGGGAGGCATGGAGACGCACTATCCACTATGTTGCGGCCTCTTTCGAGAAGACACCCCAAACGGGTCTCGAAGAGAAACAGCAACGCAGAAAGAACTGCAACTTGGAAACAGCATCACCCAAGGAGACTTTCTGCTGTGCTTTTTGCAACCGGACTTGCCTATCTCAGATTGGCCTTTTAATTTTATTTATTTATTTATTTATTATTCGGGTTTCTATGCCGCCGACTCCTGAGGCTCGCGGCTCACAGGAACCGAAGGTACAACTACACACAAGCAATGCGATAAAACATCTAAGACAATTAAACAGTTAAAACAGCAAAATACAAAACCCCCAGGTACAGTTCAGAAATTAGATAGCGTGACACCCCAGGACAGCGGCTAAAGCGGAACATGGGCAGGACCTACTCACCGAAGGCCTGCTTAAACAAATAAGTTTTGCAGGCGTGTCTAAACGGGAGCAGGTCCTTTATAGCCAGCGTTCCAGCCGGGAGGGCGTTCCCACAGCGTAGGAGCTATAACGGAGAACGCCCTCCGGCGAGTAGATGTCAGTTTAGCCGATTTCGCCGAGGGTATCTCTAACAAATTAGCATCCTCGGAGCGTAGTGATCTTGGGGGACAGTGTGGGGTGAGTCGGTCCCTCAAGTACGCTGGCCCCAGGCCATGCAAGGCCTTAAAGGTAAGAACCAACACCTTGAAGGAGATCCGGTGCTTGATTGGGAGCCAGTGCAGATCCTGCAAAACAGGTGTGATGTGGCGGCCTGCTGGGGTTCCAGACAGGAGCCGGGCGGCAGTGTTCTGCACCAGCTTGAGCTTCCGGGTCGCCGACAAAGGAAGGCCAACGTAAAGCGTTACAGTAATCCAGCCTTGAGATGACCGTAGCTTGGATCACCGTGGCCAGGTCATTCCGAGATATAGGGGCCAGCCTCCGAGCCTGTCGCAGATGAAAAAAAGCAACCTTGCTGACCGCGGAGACCTGGGCCTCCATGGTCAGCTGGGAGTCCAGATGGACCCCCAGGCTCTTAACGGAAGGCGATGGGCATAGCGCCACACCGTCCAGGGTCGGAAGTTGGACATCTACACCACCCGAGCGGCCCGACCACAAGATCTCCGTCTTCGCCGGATTCACCCTCAACCTACTGGCACGCAGCCATCCAGTAACGGCCTCGAGGCAGTGTTGGAAATTATCGGGGATGGATCCCGTCCTGTCCTCCATCCTCAGAATGAGCTGGGTGTCGTCAGCGTACTGGTGGCACTCCAGCCCATAACTCCGCACCAGCTGTGCAAGTTGATTTTAGTAATCAACGCGCTTGTAGAAAGCGTGGAATGAGTGGGATGAGTCCTTCCTAAGAATCTTCGTTCCCAAAGTAATGCCAGAGACATGTATATATTATTAGACAGTACTTAAACCCTATTATTATCTATATATATAAAGGAAGAGTCGTCATGGAAAGACCGTCCCAAACAGAGAAACCTTACAACGCAGAGACACCAAACTTGCCAACAGAAATAGGCCTCAGACAAGGTACGTTTGTAGCAAAGAAACTCCCCCAAAACCAAAAAGGCCCCCAAAAACAAGTTAAAAACTACATTTCCCAGCATCCTCCGGGGCTGCCAACGACTCTCCCAGCCTCTACATTCTGACAACATGATTGGCTGCCAATAAGGGCGGATTTGCATAACTCCTGTACTGGCCAGCCAACATGAACATTCCGACCCATAATAAACTGTCAGAGGAGGATAAGGCAAAGGGCTGAGGCACAAAATTAACAAATCACAGACCACGTCCAAAATTGACAGTAAGGCTTCATTAACTTAATTTCCCTGACTAGGCCTCACTTAATGGAATGCTGTTTACGCTCTGAATTGACAGTAAGGCTTCACTAACTTGATTCTCCTGACTAGCTCTCAGCTCATTGGACATTGTGTATGGCCTGAATTGACAGTAAGGCTTCATTAACTTGCTGTTCTTGACTAGGCCTCAGCTCATGGGACACTGTGTATGGCCTGAATTTACAGTAACCTACCTTGGCACACAGAGCCCCTATGACCCACGCTACATTATACTGCAGTTTGGAGGGTGGACCATGGATTATGGGACTTGAAGTACCTCCATGGATAATGGGATTTGTAGTACTTCAAAACCCATCATTCAACACAGACCACTGTGTCCAAGAACCAAGACCGATAAAGACCAAACTTGGCACACAATACACCCATGACCCACACTCCATCCGACTGCAGATTAGAGGAGGACACACCATGGATAATGGGATTTCAAGTACCACCACTCACTTCCAAAGTACCCCACCCACACACGCATCAACCTCTACATCAACACAGCAGACGGAAAGACAAAAAACATTGTATATCCACAAGCTATGCAGAACGCCAGCAACACCACACAACAACAACTCCACAGGACTCCAACATCCCACCCACCAAAACAACCCACAACAACACAGCCATGACCCCAACAACAACAACTTACATACTCAGACTTCCTCGCATCTCCAAAATAGGGCACAGCAACGCGTGCCGGGTACAGCTAGTCTATTATATAAATGGGTTCACGTCATGTGATGTATACCTCAAACAAAGAAACCATACAATGCAGAAACACAATACTTGCCAACAGAAATAGGCCTCAAGCAAGGTACTTTTGTAGCAAAGAAACTTTCCCCCAAACCTAAAGGCCCCCAAAACAACGAGTAAAAATAAAACTACATTTACCAGCATCCTCCGGGCAGCCCAAGACTCACCCAGCCTCTACATTCTGAACAACATGATTGGCTGCCAAAAGGGCGGATTTTGCATAACTGCTGCACTGGCCAGCCAACATGAAAATTCGATCCATCATAAACTGCCAAAACATAATAAGGAAAAGGCCTGAGCCAATCCCCAACACAAACACCCAAATCACTTCTAAACGAAAATTTACACTCAAAAATCACAGACCACGCCCAAAATTGACAGTAAGGCTTCATTAACTTGATTTCCCTAACTAGCCCTCACTTACTGGGAAGCTGTTTACGCTCTAAATTGACAGTAAGACTTCATTAACTTGATTTCCCTAACTAGGCCTCACTTACTGGGAAGCTGTTTACGCTCTGAATTGACAGTAAGGCTTCATTAACTTGATTCTCCGACTAGGCCTCAGCTCATTGGACATTGTGTATGGCCTGAATTGACAGTAAGGCTTCATTAACTTGCTGTTCCTAACTAGGCCTCAGCTCATGGGACATTGTGTATGGCCTGAATTTACAGTAACCTACCTTGGCACACAGAGCCCGACTATGCATGATGGGACTTGAAGTACCACCATGGAAATGG
>JARBWK010004081.1:0-11043 GCA_030556195.1 Anolis apletophallus | reverse complement strand
CCAAAAAATTACCAACCCTTAATTTTTTTTGTGGGGCAAGTGGGGGTGAGAGAGGCACAGACCAAACCTGAAGCTTATCTCAACCCTTGAAAGGGTATATAATGATTGGATGCTAGGCATGATCAGAAAAATCAAAAATAGGTCAGCAAATTTTTGTATTACCTCTACAAATCATGGTAAGGCCACATTTGGAGTACGTGTACAATTCTGGTCCCCCACCTTAAGGGTTTAAAACAACGGGAAAAGGTACAAAAAAGGGCAAAAAGAATGACCCAAGGGATGGAGCAGCTCCTTATGAAACCGGGTTGAAACCCCCTTTGGGTCTTTTCAGCCAAAAGAGGGGTTTGGGGGTGACTTGATCGAAGTGTATAAAATCATGCAGGGGAAAAGAAAGGGTGAAAAAAAAAACTATTTTCTCTGTCACCCAACACTAGGACTGGGGGCACTCCTAAAGCTCCAAGGTAGGAAAATTGGGACAAAAAAAGGGGGAAATATTTTTTCCCCCAAGGGGGTCTTTTTATGGAACTCATTTAAAAAGGGGTTTTTGGGGACAGCTGTCAGCCGGGAACAACTTCAAGGCAGGATTAGACAGATTCATGGATACCAAGTTTTCGGTAGTTACTAAAAAGGACTTTCAACCCCCCGGGGAGTTGGTTGAGGTAGGAAATTTTCCCCCGGTACTGGTTGTGGGGGTCGGGAGCAGGTGGGGGTTTTTGCCCCCCCTTCTGCTCGAGACCCCCTTTTTCAACGGGGCCACTGGGGATACAGAATGCTGGACTAGATGGGCTGAGGTCGATTCAGCATGGCCTTTTTATGTTCTTAATAATTGATTTTAAAGGGAAAAACCAAACCTGCTTGAATTCCCAGGGGAATATCTTAGGGGAAAGGGGGGTTTATTTTAATTCTCAGTGGGAAAAACTTCTCTAGTGCCCCCAGTAACATACTGGGGAAACTTAGGGGGATATCCCATTTTGAAATTAAATTACAGTTTGATAGCATTTTACGTGCCATGACAAGATTTTTAGCCTTTTTTTCCCCAAAAGCAGGGGGAAAAAAAAAATCCCGGATTCTATTGCATTAGCCATGGCAGTTTTAAAAAAGTCTGAAACAGCTAAATTCACAGTGTAGACACAACTTTGCACAGTGGTCCCCCCCCTTTTTTTTAACCGGAACCCTTTTACCAGGGGCCCCGCCAGGGACCACTTTGATCGGGGACCACTTTGAACAGGGACCAATTTGACCAGGGACCACCTGACTAGGGATCACTTTGACCAGGGACCACTTGACTAGGAACCACTTTGACCAGGACCACTGGATTAGGAACCATTTTGACCAGGGCCCTGACCAGGGGCCCTTGATTAGGAACCATTTTTTTCCCGGGACCACTTTGACCAGGGACCACTTTTACCAGGGGCCATTTACCAGGGGGGACTTTGTTTGGGGACCCCTTTTAACAGGGACCACTTTGACCAGGGACCACCTGACTAGGGACCACTTTGAGCAGGGACCACTTTGAGCAGGGACCACTTTGAGCAGGGACCACTTTGACCAGGGACTATTTGACCAGGGACCACTTTGATCGGGGACCACTTTGAACAAGGACCACTTTGACCAGGGACCACCTGACTAGGGACCACTTAGACCAGGGACCACTTTGACCAGGGACCACTTGACTAGGAACCACTTTGACCAGGGACCACTTGACTAGGAACCACTTTGACCAGGGACCACTTGACTAGGAACCATTTTGACCAGGGACAACTTGATAAGGAACCACTTTGAGCAGGGACCACTTGACTAGGAACCACTTGACCAGGTACCACTTTGATCAGGGACCACTTTGACCAGGGACCACTTGATTAAGAACCACTTTGACCAGGGACCACTTGACCAGGGACCACTTTGATCAGGGACCACTTTGACCAGGGACGCTGGTTGGAATTCCACTTTGACCAGGGACCACTTGACCAGGGACCACTTGACCAGGGACCACTTTGATCAGGGACCACTTTGAACAGGGACGACTTGATTAGGAGCCACTTTGACCAGGGTTATTAATCAGTTTTTCCGGATTTGGTTTGGGCGGCTATTTGGGGCTGTGATTCAGAAAATTGCTTTGGGATAGACCACATCAGCCCCCTAGGTTCTGATGCAGAACATATCCCTTTCCAGTAGTGTCATCGGGAGCCCTAGGAAACCATGTTTAATAATCTGAAATTTGCCTTAGCATATAGGAACGGGATTATAGCAGATCCTTAATCCCCTTTAAATCTCAATGTTGAGAAGTCCCAATGGTGATTCTGAAAACCCTAGTCCTATTTTTCAATTTGCCTACTTGATTGTCAGTATTAAGGGGGTAAGAGACCAAGGCTGCTGTGCAATGGCTTCCCCCTCTTCCGGGAGAGGGGACCAGGTGTAAACAGAGGCTAAGCCTCTGCGGGAAGTGTTTTTGATTGTGTTTTCCTGCCTGGGATGGGCATTGGATTGGCTGACCCTTGGGGGCTTTCCTCTCTATGGTTCCACTGGGCAACACAATTTTGGTGCTCCAAATGTGAGAACTGCCGGGTATATTGCCCGGTGGTTCCAAAATGGCACCCCCATCAGCTCTAATTTTAGGTGTGGAGCGAGTATACATCTACTTCCATAGAAAAAATGAATTAAGAAACAAATTGATGCAGTCTATCCAATATAATTTTTTGAATCACCCCCCAAAAACCCCAGGGAAAGGTCTAAACAGGCCCAAGGAAAGAAATGTTCTGTAAACATGTGCCCAACCTGCAGGTTCGGAACCCAAATAGTGGGTTATTGAATACAAATCAAAATTAGTTTGGGAAGCCAGGATTCTATATTATATTTCTCATTACAAAGAAATGAACCATCAGCCAGAAGATCTTGTAGTAATGGGACTGGAAAGAGTTAACATCGCTCTAAACTCTAATCACCATCATCAAGCCTTGATCAGATGTGAAATAAATGGATTTTTACTTAGTACAGAGACTCCTTTCGGGTTAAATGACAGGATGTCAATCCAGTCACTTTTGACCTAGATTCCACTGATTAATTACTTACATGAGTACGTGTTAATTAATTCCCTTTATATGCTCTGCGTGTGCTTCGGTCTCCACCTTTATTCCATTGGGAGATTGGTCGGGTATGCACTTGGAGATTGAATTGCTGGTATGTATTTTACACTACTACGTTACCTTTATTCTAATTGATTGCTGGACTGATTGTTCACTGCTGGAACTTTTTCCATATTTCTAGGACGCCATCCTTATTTATTTATTGATTGTGGATTTGAAAAAGCTTTCTTTTATAACGCGAAACGGATGGGATCCTTTTGAAACTACTTCGCAACCGCCTCCTCATGAAGGATCTACAGTGGCGTACTACCGATTGGATATTTTACTGTATAATTTCTTCTGTGCTCCTACTGCTTTCTTGGATTGTTTGAACATTTGTGCATGGACTATGAATGGACTGTATATTGACTGTTGAATTTATCCATTTGGGATGGCATGTGAACTGTTTGGATTCTTCTGAGACATCGTTTGTTAAGTATAACCGAACTTCTCTGTAATCCGAGTGTATCATTCAGCGTGCACACAGTGAGTTTACCGGTTATTATTATCAATTTTGAATATTCTTAAAATTTTGATGCCACTGACATATTGTGCTTTGTTCCTCGTGTTTTGATTGAACCAAACTTGGCAGACAGAACTCCCATGACTAACAGAAAATACTGGAAGGGGTTGGTGGACATTGACATTGAGTTTGGGAGTTGTAGTTCACCCATATCCAGAGAGCACTGTGGACTCAAACAACGATGGATCTGGACAAGCTTGTCACAATTGCTCAATATGTCCAAATGTGAACACTGGTAGAGTTTGGGGAAAATAGACTTTGACATTTGGGAGTTGTAGTTGCTGGGATGTATAAGTTCACTTACAGTAGAAGAGCATTCTGAACCTCACCAATGATACGTAGAATTTGGACAAACTTCCCACACAGAACCTCCATGACCAACAGAAATTACTGTGTTTTCTAATGGTCTTTGGAGATCCCTCTGACACTCCCTTGCGACCCCACCCCCAGGTTGAGAAACACTAATCTACAGAAATGAGGCCAATGCAAAGGCTCAAAGGTACGTAAGCTTGCTCCACAAGCATATAAAATATGAAATGAATCTTTAAGTCTGAAAAGTTTATGATAATAAATATATAGAAAAGAAAGAGAATAGGGAATATTGTGAATTCAACACAGATGCTAGAAAAAAAACAATCCTACCTCAACTTAGCATCAGTCCTCAGATGCCAAAACTTGGTATACTTCTTAAATAGTTCAGGGTGAGAGAAAGCCATTGCTCTTTCCACCAGTTTAAAAAGATCACAAAGAATGAAAATGTATTATGGTTGTACTATAGGTTTTCAGAAACAAATGTAGGGGTGGTTGATCCATAAAAAAAATTGTTTCTAAACTCGTGTGGAGGGGAATTGCCGCTGTTGTTTTGAAATAGAAAGTGTTCCGAAAAAATTTGTAAAAATTTAGAAATTGTAATGTAATTAATAACGAAATTCATTATTATTTCATTATTGCTGCCACGCATGCACAGTGTGCAGGGGATGCCCACCTCCACGCCCCCTCGCCAGTTCAGAATCAACCCGCGATATCTCTAACGCAGGTTGTTTCTCAGCTGGTGAGGAGGGATGTTGTACATGTCTTCCACTCCCCTCTCGCCAGCTGAGAACCAAATAGGGGTTATCTTTAACCTGCGTTTAGTTGCCAGCTGCCAAGAGCAGAGTGGAGGGTGCTGCCTTCCACTCTCTTCTCGCCAGCTGAGAACCAAACAGGGGTTATCTTTAACCTGCGTTTGGTTGCCAGCTGCCGAGAGCAGAGTGGAGGGTGCTGCCTTCCACTCCCCTCTCGCCAGCTGACCAAACAGGGGTTATCTTTAACTTGTGTTTGGTTGTCAGCTGTCGAGAGGAGAGTGGAGGGTGCTGCCGGCTAGAGCAGAGTGTAGGGTGCTGCCGACCTCCGGTCTCCTCTCGCCAACTGAGAGCTGAGGTTTGAGTTAAAGATAACCTGCCTCAGCTCTCAGCTGGCGAGAGCAGAGTGGAGGGTGCTGCTGACCTCTAGTCTCCTCTTATCAGTTGAGAGCTAAGGCGGGTTAAAGATAATCCGCCTCAGCTCTCAGCTGGCGAGAGCAGAGTGGAGGGTGCTGCTGACCTCTAGTCTCCTCTCGACAGTTGAGAGCTGAGGCAGATTAAAGATAATCCGCCTCAGCTCTCAGCTGGCGAGAGCAGAGTGGAGAGTGCTGCCGGCCTCCAGTCTCCTCTCGCCAGTTGAGAGCTGAGGCGGGTTAAAGATAGCCCGCCTCAGCTCTCAGCTGGTGAGAGGAGACAGGAGGGTGCTGCCGGCAAGAGCAGAGTGGAGGGTGCTGCTGGCCTCCGGTCTCCTCTCGACAGTTGAGAGCTGAGGCGGGTTAAACAACTTCTACAACTTCAGATTCATTCTTAACTCTAGGAACACTTGGGGTTATAAACACTTCAGTGTTCGCATGAATTCTATCCCAATGAGTGTTATTTTTGAACTTTACAGATCTGGAGACTGTGATCTTCTTCCCTGGAGAAGAGCCATTCCAGAATCTATAACCTTTCGTTCCACCTTCATATCCAATAAATTGCATCTTTACCCAATGCTGATGTCTTTTGTCTCTTTGCTGTATAGGAATTAAGACATTTGCATGCGCACCAAATACTTGAAAATGATCCACCTTTGGATGTTTTCCATAAAACACATAGAATCCAATTTCATCTACACTTCTCTTCCATTACCTATTCAGCAACTATTTCGCAGTGTTAGCTGCTTCTGCCCAAAAACCTTTGGACATTTGTGCATCCTCAAGCATTGATTTTACCATGGTTTGAATCACACCCTAAGCGACGTTCCGCAATTCCATTTTCTTTTGATACACACGTTTGTTTTCCTATGCCAAATTCCTTTATCCTTAAAAAATTCTAAGTCTTTCATTCACAAATTCACCTCCTCTATCAGATTGAACTTGTTTAACAGTTAAATCAGGAAATTGGTTCTTCACAAAATTGTACCATTTAATAAATTTTTCATACACCTGAAATTCACCTTTCAGGGGATAAACGAAGCCAAATCGAGACCTATCATCTACTATTACTAGTAGAAATACATTCCCTCCAATACTCTTAGGAAAAGGTCCAGCTAGATCCATGTGCACTAACTGTAACTTAGTTGTTATTCTATCACTCCTTTTGGCAACAGGATAAGCCTTTAACTTTGTTTTGTTACAGACAGCACACCCTAAATAATTTCTGCATTCTGGTATTTGAATGCCTACTAGCTGTGCGGTCTTTCTAATCATATTATAGTTCATGTGGCCAAACTTCCTGTGTAGCATGTGCAGACATCTGTCACCATGCAGAGGCTTCCCTTCCAAACTCTGAATACTATTAGTAGACATTTTATTGCTAGCATTCATTATATAGAAACCATCTTGAAATTTTACTTCCTTATACATACCTGTATTTTCATTACTCAGCCTACATGACTCCCTATCAAACACAATGGATAAACCATGGTCTACAAGTTGTTTCACCCCTAAAACATTGTGTTCTGGCTCAGGAACTAAATAAACATTGTCTAACTTTAGACCAAGTTGACTAATTTCAACTTCTCCCTTTGCTAAAACCTTGCACCTGTAACCATTGGCTAGACTCACACAACTTTGCATAGAACCAGATAAAGGTTCCTTCTCTGCTAACAATTTACTATCCTTAACAAAACTCTTTGCACTACCGGAGTCAATAATCCAGGGTACCTGAGGAATAAAATCATTGTTACATTGTAAACTCATCAACAGACAGTTTGAATCAGAGTTTTTTTCTTGAATTGTTGATCTGTTCTTTCTTGCTCTGTGCCGATTCACTCTTCTTAAACCTGTTCTGATGACATTGTCTTGCTATGTGTCCTTTTTTCTTACAAATGTAACAGATGATGTCACACTGGATTGTCTCTTTCCTCTTCATATTGAAGCCTTTGTTGACCGTCTTCTCCGTTGAAAGTTGCACTTTGATAGCCCATATTAAATAATTTGAGCTGCCTCTGAGTTTTTCTAAATGATGCTGCGCTCCAAGTAATGCCATCTTCCTTCACACTACAGATGCTTCTAGCAAAAAAAAATTCACCTCAGTTTTTTAAAAAAATCTCTAACACTGAGGTAAACAGCGACTTCTGCTGCAATTTGCAGTGTTATTTAAAAACAAAAAAACTTTTACTATGGATTATGGGTTATGTAGTATCTCTGTGCCACTGCAATTCTGGGTTCTGGGCCCATAACCTCTTCGACGACGAGTAGTTTGTGTTACAGCGGATAGGCAACAAAGATATAACAATAATCCCCCATAGGCTCAAGCATCAGTCTCTGTTAGTGTGAATAATAAAACTCTCATTCAATTCAAATGGTAAGTATAAAACTTTGTATTGAATTGTATTTAATAATATCTAGCTAAGCATCAAAAACAACAGCCATCAGCTACCTTTCTTAACATACAACCTTTCCTCACAGATATCAAATCCCAACTGACAAATCCCAACTGTCACTTGTAACTGAAATTCCTCAAGGTTCCATTCAGCAGTCTTGAAACAGCGCCATCTGGTGTCAAACATGCCACACCGCAGGTCATCTCAAACTGCAAAAATACATCTTGTGTTGACTCATGAATTACTTTTCAAATGCAATAATCAGACAGAAAAGGCCTCAAGAACGGCCTTCAGAGCAACTGACTGCATCAACGTTTGACATATGGACCATGGAACTTGACTTCCCAAAGCCACAGGAGTCAGCGAAGCTTGATGCCGAGGCTGTGCTACAACGTGTAGGTTAGAGCCTCCAGCAAAGGAAGAGGCCACCTTGTGGTCAGACCCTTCCCCATAGTTGCAGTTTAGATATAGTTCAAAATGTTTGCATTTCCGCAATGTTTGACATGCATCGTTATTTGTTATGGTTATTAATATTCCCACGTTTGGGAATTGGGGGGAGTGTGACACCCCCTGGGGGACTGTTTATATCTGTATTTGGTTTGCCATGTATCTGCATGGACCCTTTGTTCTATATCCTCTTTGTTGGCCATGTGCTTCTTTGTCTGGCCATGTGGTCACTCCGATGGGGCTGTTTCCTGGCTCCATACCTGGTGTCTCCGCCCTCAACTCCATCCTTTTCCAGAGTTTACTTAAGGGACCGGACATCCCCTCCTCCCTCATTCCAAAGAACTCACGGACGAAGCAAGGCTGGAACCTAAGCTTGCTGGGACATAGTATTCTCAGTTCACCCGCAGAGTCTACCTGCGATCTCAACCAAGCTGCAGTGCATAGGGGGACCCATCCTCGACAGAGACTGCAGATTTTGGGGTTTTTACAGGATTCCGTGGGCCTACAAAAACCGGAGAGGAACAGGACACCTGGGATCCAAAGAAAGGTACCTTCGCTTTGCACGAGGCAAGTGAATGTTTTCCCTTTGTTTAAAGGATTCTTTTGCAACCAACCAAGCATTTTGGGCCACCAGCATTTTCTACTGGTTGTTATCCAATAAATCCTGTCTTGGTTCACTATTTCTGAGTCTAGCACTCATTATTATAGAGATCCTGGGTCTCCCTGCATGTGGGAAGGTTCTATTCTCTACCTTCAGGGTCATAGCTTGCAACGTCCATCCTTTGAAAGCCCTTTTTGACCCTGGAGGCAGAAGAGACACCATGCCCGCAAACTAGAGAAAAAAAAGAGAGCCTTGTATTAGTTAGAATCTTATGAAAAAGATATTGCATTTATGATTTGTGTTAAAAAAGACTGATAAATACTGCAACCATGTTATATTTGTAAAAGCCTTCAAGAGAGTAAAAAGAAAAAAATGGTTTGTGTTCTGAATGATAGAGCTGGGTGACGCTGCTATATAAGTAGACAAAAGTACTTTCGAAAGCTTTACCTATGTGATTTGAAATTTCTGATCATATACAGTATATATATATATGAAGAGCCAGTGTTGTCCCTAGACACTTCAAAAGTTATGCGGACGGCATGACTGCATGGAGTGCCATTACCTTCCTGCCAGAACGGTACCTATTATCTACTCGCAGTTGCATATTTTTGAACTGCTAGGTTGCCAGAAGCTGGGGCTAACAGTAGGAACTCACACCACTCCTTGGATTTGAATCTGCGACCTTTCAATTTATATATATACATACAGTTCATATATATATGAATTAAAAGACTAAAAACTTACTGCTTGCAAAGGGAGATACTTATACTGTTATCCTCCTATTGTGATTTCCACTTTATAATTAAGGGTTAAATCGATGTCTGAATAGAAAAGTTTTGATTTTTAGGATTCCGTAAAACTAAAGAGACCATCAAGAAAACTAGACAGGTGCAACGCTCCACATGTCTCAATGGCAGAGGGATGTGTCTTGCCCTGCGTACAGTCAGATCTGCATTGCTTCCAGAAGATTTATCTTCTGAAATGGTAACTTCTACTACTCCTAGTTATAACTCCAGAGGCAGCTCTAAAAAGCGTACAAGATAATATCTAAGGCCCTCTCGCAAGTCCCTGATGCCTTAATGCCACTGGGATTGAAAAATAAGGCTACGATGGCTGGAATGTGACTTTGGTGTGACAGCTTCACCTCTGCTGCCAGCCGCACTTTAAGCGACCTCTCTTAGGCCAAGATATCCTAAATACTCTATGATGGAGAACAACTTCAAGATCCAAACATGAGACTTGAATAGCCTAAAGCAAGGGTGCCCACACTTTTTCAGCATGCGAGCTACTTATAAAACAACCAAGTCAAAAAAATCTACCTACCTATATTTTGATAGATGCACTAAGGGACATTTAAGTGATTTTTTCGCAAAAATAAGGGATACTACATATTAAAAGCATTACTATCAATATCAGCATAAGTAGCGTACTCTATTTTGACAATTATATACTTATAGTGGAATATAATCCAGATTATAGAACTTGATAATCTGGATTATACTAAAAATCAACATATACTGTATGGTTTTCTACATGTTAAATGCATTACTATCAATATTAGCATAAGCAGAATACTATATTTTGACAATTATATACTTATAAAGCAGCGTGGTTTCCTTTTCGCCCGAGCGTACGCTTTTTCGCAGGGTGCGCTCGGGTGAAAAGGGAAACCACACTGCTCTTCCACTCAGCACCTGGCCCTGGAGTTGGGAAGGAGGAAGAATCAGAGGGAAATAGTTTCTTTGGAGCAGCTTCAGCTCAGGCTTCCTTTCCCTCTTCGGCTCTTCTCCGCCTCTCTTTCTCCTTTCTCCCTCTTCTCACTGTGTCTCTCTGCCTGCACTCCTGAAGTGCCGCCTCCCTCCTCCTGGCTATACATGGGGGCACTACAGTTTCCAAACGCGGCCTATCCCCAAGCTCCACCACGGAGACCCGCGCGCAGAGAGGAGCTCATAGAGAACAAGGTGAAGAGTGAGCGAGTGGGAGGGAGGGGGCCCTAGTCCCAGCCACAGGGCCTGGCTTTCTCCGGGCCTTGAGGAGGAGGCCTCGGCCCGGGAGGCAGAAGGGACGCAGCATGGGAGGCCACTGGTCTTTGCTCCAGCTGCGCTCTCTGCACTCTAAGGCCTGTGGAGACGGCAGCCTCCTGGTGCAAGCTCACTTGTGGCTTCGTCTCCTGTCTCTCACACCACCACCACACCAACTGCACAAACACGGTGGAAAAGCCAGCTCCTCCTCTGCCTCCCCCGGCTTTGATGGCTGCTCCGCCTCCAGGCAACAGGCCAGGCTTGAGGGCGGAGCTAGCAGCAACTAGCGGGAATGGGCCCCAGCCGCTTTGGTAACTCGATCGGCTGGCTGGCTGCCGCTCCTCCCCCTCCTCCCCCCTCCCTCCTCCACAGGCCACCCTGGCCACGATCGACCAGTTCTGTCTTCACAATTGACTGGTGGATCGCGATCGACTTAATGGGCACCCCTGACCTAAAGTCACC
>JARBWK010004080.1:5000-11044 GCA_030556195.1 Anolis apletophallus | reverse complement strand
TGGATTACCTGCCATAGATGCGGAGTGAAATATCAGGAGAAAATGTTTTTACAACATAGCCATGCAGCCCAAACCCAACATTCTGGCCATGAAAGCCTTCGAAATTCATTACACTGTATGGTTTCAGAAATGCATGGGTTTAAAACAATAAGATATAAGTGGTAGAGTACCTTTTTCCAATTTCTGTGACCAGAAAGAAGGATGCAATGTGCTTTTGTGCAGTGTGCTAGATCATGAATGGACACTGACCAGAGAATGTAGTGTACATATTTTGTATAATAAATTGGTACTGTAACTTTGTTCAATGAATTAGTGGGATTTTGTTGTCGAAAAACTTTGATATAAAAACATGAAAAGCAGTCAAAACAGTTTATAAATATGGTTTATGGGAACTCAAACTGGAAATAAGACATCTGAGCAAACATGCCATGTTATCAAAGCATTTCTATGATTGAAACAACACCAAAGCAATAACACACATGCTACCTGGCGTGTTTAAAAGGTAGAACAGGAGAACTATGGAAGGCTGCTGTGAGCTGGCACAAACCACACATGACTGCGTAAACTGGAGTGAACGCAGTCGCTTCTACCTCTCCCCAAGAATAAATAAATAAGCAATAAGCCTTCTAAGAAAAAATTATCTAAACTGAACCAGAAGTTGGAAAATGTAAAGAAGTTGCATGCATGTGGAGATGGTCTCTCAGGACTATTATAAGGTGAGATAACCTTAATAAGGCTCTTTTAAAAGCTAAATACCTCAAAAGAGCCAAAAGAGCCACTGCTAACGCTGGGCTTTAATTTGGAGGTAACAAAATTAAGATATAGGAAAAATTTTGCAAGATAACCTTAAAATAATAAATGAGACCATGATAAAAATGGGAAGAGACTGGGAGTTATAAACTTCCTGGAGGAGGTTGCTTGCATAGTGCTACTCTTTCTTTCTAGCTAGAAAAACTTAAAACAAACGACAACACAAAGAGATTGAAAAACTGAAAAACAACTGTGAGCTGTCTGATAGAAACAGGCAGCACTCATTAAAACTTGAAACTGGCCAGAAAGATAGAAAAGCTTGAAAGAAAATAGTGAAATGGTTACAAAAAAAATCAGTGGAGTGGTGTCAGTAGTGGACATTGACAGATTCCTCGAGCATAGGAAGGCTGGGGACAAGACCCAGACAAGTGATTATAAAGTTTACTGGAAAGAAGAAAGAAGAGTACTCAGACAATTAAAGAAAAATAACTATATAAAAATAAACAGATGCCATGAAAACAAGATCTGTCTATTGAAACATTGAAAATCAAGCAACAACACTAATATATGAGACATTATGTACAAGAAGGAGTGCAATTCACCTGGGCTGCCCAATGGCAATTATCTGGCCACCGACAGGGAAGGAGAAACTTATGGCCAAAACACCACAGCAAACAGAAATGCTGCAATCTCTGGGTATCAGGAACAGAAAGATCATGTAGTAAAAAGAAAGAAGATGCAGCTGGTTCGTCCTTGTAAACCCCCAGGAGAGAAGAAAAGCTGGGGAAGAAAGGAGGAGGAGAAGAGGAAGAAGGAGAAGGAGGAGGAGGATGATTGAATAGCTCAAAATTTATTTAACTAAACCCTTTCTTCTCAGTTTATGTAATAATACTATGGAAGGTGAAGATCTCAAAATTTAATTTTAGAATGATATAAGTTATAAGTAAAACTAAAACTATTGTATCAAAAGGGTAATAGTGTTGTTTTAGGAAATTTGGATTAGGGAGGGAATACTCTTATCACACACAGCTGCTCTTATCAGCACAGCTGAAAAATTGGAGCAAAAACAGAACTATGAGAGGAAAAAAAGAAGGAAAGGTGTTAATAATAACAAATTAGCACCAACCGGTGGCTCTAGAGCAAGAAAGAATGAATGAATGGTGAAAGCCATTAACATTTCCTTAAATCAAGTTAGTCAAACTTAGGTGATAGAAAAGAAAAGAAAAAAGTTATGATGATCAGGTATTAATGTGGGAAAAGTACTGAGTCAGGACAGAACATTGAGTGTACTGGCTGAGAGTATTCTTTTACTAGGATGGTTGAAACAAGCAATAACATTTTTTTTTTAAAAACCTAATAATGTCTGTTTAAAATATGCACCAAGAAATGTAGTACTGCTAACTACATATCTTTGAATGTTAAAAGCGGGATAGATTTGGATTGAAAGAAAATGTTAAGTATTTTCAGAAAACTTTGCCTGGAAATAAGATGAAGGAAAATAAAATGAGGATAATGTGAGGTATGTAATTAAATGAAATAATGGAGAGAGACGGGGAAACATAAGGTCAAGAATCTCAATGGTGGAGAGAAAGCTAATCTCACGAAGACCACATTGGGCATATAGAGGTTGACAAAAATAAAGGGAAAAGGAATGGGAAAAATGAGCAAAGAAAAAACTAAGGAAATAAATACATTTAAATGGGATTATCTCTAAAATGTGTGAGCCTCAACATCAATGGTTTAGCCTCAAATAATAAAAGATCACGGTTAAAAAATTCATTAGAAATAATTGGCTGTATAATGTTACAGGAAACACACAGATCAAAAAGATCAAGTAAATTATTAAGTTTGCCAGGGTGGAGTACAGTGGCAGAAGCAAGAGAGAATAATAAAACAAAGGGAGTTGCCATCTTGATAAAAAATAATCTGGAAGTGGTACAGTATGATTTGGTGGAGGATACTAAAGGAAGATGGGTAATCTTTAAAGGAGAAATCGATGGGGTAAAAATCACAATTCTGAATATATATGTGCCCAATAAAGGTCAGAAAGATATGTAGAAAAGATATTTAGAAAGCTGGAGGGAATATATGAAGGAGAAGTAATTGTAGCAGGTGATTTCAATATGGACTTGATACAGAATAAGAGTAGCATTTTAAATAGATGGAAATTGAAGGACTGTTTCAAAGAGGTAAACATACAACCAAAACCAACATATTTTTCAGGAAGGCACAAAAGTTTACCCATATAGACTATATATTAACCAGAGACTCAATCAGTCCAAGATAATAAAGCTGATACCGGACAGATGAAATATCAGATCACGCTCAGTACAAATAACAATACAGTTAATAGAGGAAAAATCTCAATATAAATGGAGATACAGGGATACAACATTGAATCAGGAAAAAGACAGGGAAGAGATGGTAAAAGAAATTAAAGATTACTTTCAAGTGAATCGAAAGTCGGCAAAGAAGGAATTATATGGGATACAATGAAAAGCATTTGTAAAGGCCTACTAATAAAAAAGTATTCAAAAGAAATAAAAACTTAGGCGGAATGCAATTTGTAAACAAATGGAGGATAAAGGCAGGGAGCTACAGAATAGATATGATAAAAAAAATTAAAAGAAATAGATAAGCTCAAAGAGAGAATTAGAGGAAATAGATAAGTTTGATATATGGAAAAAGAATTAATGGTTAAAAATGATTTCCAAAGGTCAAATATTAATTCAGTTAGACGACTAGCAAACTATCTTAAAAAAAAAGGAAAAACAAAAAGTGAAAGAAATATATGATAAAAATAATAAATTGATAAAGGATAATAAAAGCATAAGGGATATATTTGCTGATTTTATCAGAAACTATAAAAAGGGAAAAATATACCATGTGAAGATTGGGTGAAAAAAATAGGAGAGGAGGAAAAAAAAAAACAACTAAAGAATGAAGTATCATATCAAGAGATTGAGGAAGTAATAGACAATCTTAAAGAAATAAGCCAGGAAGCGACGGATACACTACAGAATTCTATAAACAAATGAAAAGAAGTCTTAATCCAGAATTAGCAATAATTTTTCAATAATATAATAAAGGGCTTTTGAAGCACGGGAGTCCTGGAGAAGCAGAAATAATAACAATCCTCAAACCAGGGAAGAACCCAAGAGAAGTGAATTCATATAGACCAATTAGTTTATTAAATCAAGATTACAAAATATTTGCGAAAATTTTAGCAAATAGATTAAAGGATATATTACCAAAAGTGATAGGGGGAAGATCAATATGGTTTTTACAAAGGGAAGAAATATAAGCCATCCACTGAGAAATTTGATTAATATTATTGCCAGAAAAGTAAAAAAGGTTTGCATTTATCAAATTAGATGTATATAAAGCATTCGATACAGTTAACCACCTTTTTTTTTTATTCAACAGAATGAAGAATTTTGGAATAGGCAAGAATTTATTGAGGTCATAAAGGAAATACAAAAGGGGGAAGGCAAAAGTGAAAGTAAATGGGGATACACTAAAATAGTTATAGAAAGAGGGTTTAAGCAGGGTTGCCCATTATCCCCAATGCTATTTACACTAGCTATAGAGTATTTAGCGGATAGAATAAGAAATAATGGTAGAATAACGGGATACAGAATAGGAATGAAGTTGTAAAAGTAAATTTGTTTGCTGATGATTTACTGATAATAACAGAAAACCCAATAGAATCACTAAAGTGGAAATAATATTAGAAGACTTTCATAAGTTCTCAGGACTAAAGATCAATATCACAAAATCAAATTGTTGGGATTTAATTTGGAGAAAGGATTATTAGAAGATATTCAGAGAAGGGAAGACATTAAAATAGCAAAAATAAAATAAAATACTTGGGTATTTTTCTAACTAATAGGTCAGAGAGGCTGTGGGACTTCAATTATAAGAAAATATGGGGAAAAATACAAGAGCAAATGAAAAACTGGAAGGAAAAAAATTTAAATATATCAAAGAGAATTAGGGCAATTAAAATGTGCATACTTCCTAAAATACTGTATTTGTTTCAAACACTGCTATTAGATATTTCACAACAAACATTTCAAAAATGGGATCGAGATATTAGAAAGTGGATATTTGGGGGAAGAGACCAAGAATAAGTAATAAGGGAATTATATATGCCAAACAAAGAAATAGGATGGGGATACCAAAATTACAAGAATATTATGAAGCTTTTCAACTGAAGACAATTTTAGAACTAGAAGAAGAAAATCAAGCAAAATGGATAAGAATAGAAAATGAAGTAAACAAAGGTCAAGGTGAATATGGAATTTTCACACAAAAATTGAAAGAGGTGATAGGGAAAACAATAGGCCCGAGGAAAATAGCTTTAAAAATATGGGAGAAATGGAAAAAGAAATGGATGCCATTTTTTCTCAAAGGAAGCCCCGATAGGGAGTCTGAGAAACAAAGAGGATAAGAGCGTCATCAAGAAACTGGAACAGTGGGGATATTGTAAAATAAAGACTTATATAACGAAAAGAATGTACTAATGGAATGGAGTCAGTTGAAAAACTTAGGAGGAGAAAGATTTTGGCTAACATTGAGAGGCATTTGGGAACAAATAAAAAGGAAGATAGCAATTCGGGTGAAAATATAATAGATAGGATATTAAAAGAAAGATCACTGGAAGGCAAAAAGGGTTAGGCAAAATATATGGAAGAATGCTGGAAGATAAGGAATTTATGTATAAAAGGATGGAAAATAGGTGGGAAAAGGAAGGAGGCCTAGGGAAAGAAAGAATAGATAGGATAAGGATTGGACTAAATAAAATAAAAATAGAAAAATATAGGGAACTAGAGCAGAAAGTAATAACAAAATGGTACAGGACACCAATCCAACTGGCACATATGATCCAGGGTCTAAATCCGAAATGTTGGCACTGTGGGAGTAGAGAAGCCTGGTACGCACATCTCTGGTGGGAGTGTAAGGAGATACAAAGGTTCTGGAATCAAATTTTTAGGAAGATCGAACTATATACAAAAATAAAAAATGATTTAAATATGGATATTCTCTTAAAAGGGATATGCGGGGATAGTAAAATCAAAGCGCAAGAACAAAAATTAGTTATGATGATGTTTAGAGCGGCACATGCCGTGATTGCCTGGGGTGGAAAAGAAAAAAAGAAATGGACCCTTGAAAAATGGTATGAATATGTGTGGGAACAAGTTCAGCTGGAAATTATGGATATTATAAGAAATGAAAAACTATGGACAGAAAAGCAGAAGAAAATCAAAGAAATATGGTTACCCTTCAAAAAC
>JARBWK010004079.1:0-11050 GCA_030556195.1 Anolis apletophallus | reverse complement strand
AAGAGGGCAGCGATAGCAAAAGACTGGTGATCAGGATTCTTTCTACTTCTAATCACTTTTTCTTTCCCTTTTTTCTATTGGTAACTGTGTGCAGCCCCTCATGCAACCATTCATTTTTGCATAGATGTGCATTTTAAAATGCTTTGTCGTTCAAGAACGCTCCAACCTGAGGTAGCCATATTCTCTAGGGCAGTGTTTTTCAACCTTTTTTGAGCTGCGGCACACTTTTTACATTTACAAAATCCTGGGGCACATCACCAACCAAAATGACACAAATTGACACTCGAACACAGTAATAAATATAGTTAACTAGCTGTACCCGGCACGCGCTGCTGTGCCCTATTTAGGAGATGCGAGATGTAAGGGTTAGAAATGATGTTACTTACGGTCTTGGTGGGGTCATGTAGGCATGAATTGCGCACTTTCTATGTGTGCTCCACTGGTTGGGAAACACTGCTCTAGGGCAGTGTTTTTCAACCTTTTTTGAGCTGCGGCACATTTTTTACATTTACAAAATCCTGGGGCACACCACCAACCAAAATGACACAAATGACACTCTAACACAGTCATACATATAGTTCATATGTTTTTAAATGTATTTATACACTCAGTGTGAAGCCTGGGCCTGTTTCGATGAACACAACATAGATATCCTGGCAGGAATGGCAGAAAGACACACACGAAGGTCTTGCTGGGAGTTATAGTTCACCCGCAATCAAAGAGCATTCTGAACTCCACCAATGATGGAATGGAATCAAACTTCCCACACAGAACTACCATAACCAAGACGAAATACTATAAGAGTTTGGTGGGCATTGACCTTAAGTTTTGGAGTTGTAGTTCACCTATCTCCAGACAGCACTGTGGAGGGGAGGGAGGAAGACATGGGGCGACTCTGTGCAGTAGTGCCCGCATTGGTCACATCTTCCTCCCCCCTCCCGCAGAAGCGGCAGCGTGAGCAAAGCGAGGCAAAGCGAGCAGAGCGAGGCTGGGAAGAAGGGAGCCCGAATGGAGAAGAAAAAGTGTTCGGCAGGAGGGGGAAGAAAGGGTATTGGAGGTTCCAATTTTCCACGGCACACCTGAGGATCGCTCACGGCACACTAGTGTGCCACGGCACACTGGTTGGGAAACACTGCTCTAGGGCAGGGATTATAAAACGTTTTCAGCCATGGAGCTCTTTTTGAAGCAAAAATTTCTCGTGCAGCCCCAAGAAATGTTATTATTATATTATGTGTGTGCGTGTGTCTATATATATATCAGGTATGGGCCAGGCCAGTGGCTAGTAGATGGAGAATATTTGTGTGAACAAATTCACACAGTGCAAAAAAATCTATATACCGTATTTTTCGCACCATAAGACGCAGTTTTTTCCTCCCAAAGTAGGAAGAAAAATGAGCCGCGTCTTATGGAGCCGAAGATGCAGGCAGGGAGGGGGGCTGGGGCAGAGGGGCGGCGATATACTCACGCTATATTCGCGCCCCCACCCCGGCGGATCCGGCGGCTCCCGGCTGCGCCGCAGATGGCCAGGCTCCCACTGCCGTGTCGCCACAGCCAGTCGGCGCGCGGAGGAACAGGGGTGGAAGAGGGACTCACGGGCGGGAGGGAGGGAGGAGGAAGAGGCGCAGCGCCTCCGCAGTGCTCCTCCCTCCGGCGAGGCCTTCCTCCGCTTCCTCCTCGGCAGAGGCGCGACGGAGTGATGTCACGAAGATGCGCCTCTGTCTTCGCCCTTCCAGGGCGCTGCTGCTGCTACCGCTGCGTCTCCGGAAGGGCCCGGCCAGAGGCGCATCTTCGTGACGCCACCGTCGCGCGCCTGGCGAGGAGGAAGAGGAGGAAGGCTCGCCCCGCGCGCTAAGGACGGCCGGAAGAGAGGCCGGAGGAGGGAGGGAAGGAGGAAGAGTTCCTCCTCCCTCCGGCCTCTCTCCGGCCGTCCCAGCAGCAGCGGCGAGGGGCCTTCCTCCCCTTCCTCCTCGCCAGACGCGCCAGACGGAGGACGTCACGAAGATGCGCCTGGCCGGCCCTTCCGGAGACGCAGCGGTAGCAGCAGCAGCGCCCGGAAGGGCCGAAGACAGAGGCGCATCTTCGTGACATCACTCCGTCGCGCTGCCGAGGAGGAAGCGGAGGAAGGCCTCGCCGGAGGGAGGGAGCCTGCGGAGGCGCTGCGGCCTCTTCCTCCTTCCCTCCCTCCCCGCCCCATGAGTCCCCTCTTCCGCCCTGTTCCTCCGCGCCGCCGACTGGCTGCGGCGACACGGCAGCGGGAGCCTGGCCATGCGCGGCGCAGCCGGAGCTGCCAGGAGCCGCCAGGGGGCGAATAGCGGAGTATATCGCGGCCCCCTCTGCTCCAGCGACTCCCCTCCATATTAGTGTCCCATATAGTAGACAGCCCCCATTTTTTCCCCATTTTCCATCCCTAAAATCTAGTTGCGTCTTATCAGCAGGTGCGCCTTATGGTGCGAAAAATACGGTAAATAAAAATGTAATGTTCGTTTTTATTTATACTCAAAAACCACTGGACGAATTGACACCAAATTTGGACACAATACACCTATTATGCCAACAAGTGACCATCACTCATAAGAACTGTGAAAAACACAGTTGAAGAGACTTAAAAAGCAAAAAAAGTTACATTACAACAGATGCGCAAAACCCCATATATACACAAGCACACACATAGATACAGACAAATATACACACACATATATGCATACATACACATACAAAATACATATACACAGACTGGGCCACAGCCACATGTGGCAGGGGATGGCTAGTGCAATATATAAAATTAAGAACAATTTTAACCAACCGAATTAATTCTGTACCTGATTTCCTGGAGTTCTTAAAGCTAAGTGGCTCTCAGGCAGTACAAGGCCAGCTGGACATTGGAGTCAAAGGAATCTCTACTGCAAAGAAGGTCTTACTCCTGGGTTCAGCCAGCACACACCCTTTCTTCTATGAGTTTCATATGTGTTTTTAACTGCAATTTAACTTTTCCTTGTTGAGGAAGAGATGAGGAAGCAAAATAGGACTGGAAAGAGAGGTTAGAAAAGGGACACAGAGTATGTCCTGGCCCTCCCCTAGAAAGAAAAAAGCATCGGGAAGTAGAAGCTGCTTCTGTGCTGTAGCAAAACCAAAAACAAGGAAGATATTTCCAGCAAACAAAACCCAACTTAAGCTTTTGTGGAGTGTCTTCAGCCCATATCATTAGATGGCTAATGTAAGGACCACTGCTGTTCCCAACTTGGCAGGCATCTTCCAAAAGCAGATCTTTAGTACCCTGCATTTGGAAGTAACACTGGCTTCCTAGGGCAGATCTACAATGATCATTTCATGCCATTTCAAACTGGCATTGAAGAATGGCATTTTGTTGCACAGATTATTACATAGGAAATCCTGGAACCCTTTGGAGACCCGGATGGTGATTATGAGCCCGAAGTCGAGAGATCAGCCCGCCATCAAATTGATTTGACCTGCAGCAGGGAGTTCCAGTGTTCCTGCATGCTTCGTGTAACCTAGCATCTTAAAGAACAAAGGCTAGGACTACGACTCAGGAGGCTTCAAGCCATTCCTATCCTTATATTTTTATGCCTCTCTTAACCTGAAACTTTGTAGTACAACTTTAGTTAAGAACACTCCACATCACAACATTTTTCCTATCCGTATATGATACAAAGTATCCTATCTGGCTCACTCCTTAGTCCCTATGAAAAATAAACTTTTCCGGGCTGCAGATCACTGCTAGCCCACCTGGGATGTCTCTCTGGCGTCTCGGGGAGGCCAGAGCTGCACTCCTTAAAACCATGGATACGGAGTTTTCAAAATGGTGCTGTTCCCTCCATCATCCGCGAGAACATGAGTTTAACCGATTGACTCCATTTCAATTTCATATTTTTCTTTGGCTTATTCTAAGATTTTCTGCTATTTTGTTTTCTTCCTTTGAGCTCCTCTGCCACTGCTACAGACTTTTGATTTCTAAAGAATATTTTTCCGAAGAAGCAGCTGACTGTCAGAACTTACCGGTTTTTACAAATCTTTAGTGCCTGCCATGCCAAAGGGTCCCATTTAGACCCTGAAGCCATGGACTCCTTGTGCACACCCCTGGGAGTTGCATGTAGACAGGCCAGAGTTTGGGCTGCCCTTTGCGGTTTGGGAGACATAGGTTTTCCAAAGTTTTTTTTTGTGTTTTAGGATTCTCTGATTTAGAGAAAGAACTAATTCCTTTAGCTCTTCCAAGGAATGGACTAGATGAATCTCCTTCTTTTCTATGAATTACTCATCATGAATTCCTCCCGAACATATGGATTGATGTTAGAAACTCCCCTATGAACTACTGGACAAAGATATTTTCCTTTCCCTTTTATGAGATGATGATATTATCAAGTGTATTGGTGATGGTGGAAATATTCCCTTTGATTCCCACCTATGTATCCCCTTCCCTGCATATTTCTCCTTCCCCATGTGTCCTTTAAAAATATAAGAAAATGCCATGTGTTTGTGCTACCAGCTGATGCAAGGGAAGATCAGGATAACTGCATTCCAAGCCGCACCTTTTGATTAAATCATCAAGAACTATTGCATGGTAATCATAGGGCTTTTCGGGTGTAGAAACAGGGGCTATCCTGTTTTTCAGTGAAGACCCCTTATCTCTCAGCAGGAGGGGCCTCGAAGTTTCATTCCCCCCTCAAGTTGGGAATGTTGGCATAATTATTTCTATTCATCACAACGGCTGGTTTTTCCTGGCTTTGGACCCCAGAAATCTCGACAATCTGTAAAAATCATTTATTTATTTATTATTCCTGAGACTTCCATGTAAAGATCGGTATCTGTCCTTTGTCAACAGGAAGGGACAGATTTGGCCAGTTCCCCATTTCCCATAAAGGAAAAAAGACTTTTCTGGCTCAAAAGGCTAGGAGCATGGGATCTTAATTTACATAAGGACTAATTCAATCAAGTCACTTCCAGCTACATTGTTTTCCCCAAATTCCCGCTTCCCGCTTCCCATTCGCCAGAACGGAGGCGGCGCTGTTTCGCTATTGGCTCAAACTCCAGCTGGTCCCAACGTTCCATCCAATCAGCATGGAGCCAACCGGCGCACGCGGACAGGAAATTTAAATTTTGACAGCTCTGTATAACTACTATAAACATGGCATGTATTTTGAATGTAATTTTATGTCTGCTTTGCGGCAAGGATATTGCGGTTGTCATCCTCTTCAGTTGATGAGAAATAAAGACTTCGGTGGCATCTTCTTCCGGACTTCTTTGGTGAGATCGTTTGGGCAAAGGGATTGTTACTTTTAACTCACCAGAGGTTTTTTAAAAAATCGCTTTAGGGTACTTCTGGGCCTCTGCCCCCTCCGGGCCAGGCAACCTCCAAATTGCTCGGTAACAATTACACAAACCACAGAGCACTAGTGCACACACAAAGAGCTTTCTTTTGTGGAATTTTATAGGAGTTTGGGCACTGCAGTTTGAATTTAGCTTTGAACTGCATTAAATGGTCAGTTTAGGTGGGGCTCTAGACCACTTGTCCAGCACTTAATTACTCTAGGGCAGGGCCGTAGCCAGGATTTTGGTTGGGGGCTGAGTTTGGTTCGGGGGGCTGAGACTGGGTGGAAGAGGGTTTTACCCTAGCAAACCTTTTGTATTGTTATCCCAATAACCCCATGAAGGTGGGATATAATGAGCATGGTGATCAGATCATGATATGAATAAACATAACAGTTTAAATAATGTACCAGTAAGGCCTTCTCGCGGACCACCCTGAGAATTTTGGGGGGGGGGGGAAGCCCCCTTAGCCCCCCGGCTACATGCCTGCTCTAGGGGCACACTCAAACTATGCAAATACAGAGCTATTCCTTCACTTTTAGGGTCAGGATCCTCTAGGATGGTCAATGACCAGGTCATCTTAGGAAACCAGGGACCACCCTCTTGAGTTTGCCCATCCAGAAAAGACTGGAAGCATTGAATAACAGCACCCGCAAGTCCCATCCCATAGAGGAGAGGACCAGCAGAACCAACAGGCACACACTACTGTTCAGTTTCCTAGGTCGGTCATCTACCAAGGCAACCAAAGCTATCTCCATCCCATAAGCAGGTCTGAAAGAAATTGCAGTTATTCTAGATCAGGGGTCCCCAGACTATGGCCAGCGGGCCAGATGTGGCTCTCCAAGGCCATTTCCCCAGTCCCCATCCTAAACGTTAGCTTGAAGGCACATAACAACGACAATTCCAATTAACTTGACTAATTAACATCAGCCAAAAGCAGGCTCACACTTTGCACTGAAATACTAGTAAGTTCCCATTGGTTAAAATTGTTCCGATATTGTATTGTTCTTTCACATTTTTTGCATTACAAATAAGATATGTGCAGTGTGCATAGGAATTTGTTCATTTTTGCCCTCAAACTATAGTCCGCTCCTATGCAAGAATTTTAATCTAACACTTAAACCATTAAACTACATTGGTGGCACTGGGTGTATGTATATGTATACAGTGTTCCCTCACTTATTGCAAGGGTTACATTCCAGGACCTCCCGCAATAAGTGAAAAACCATGTTGTAGGGACGCTCTATTTATTTTAATATTTATACATTATTTTAGTAGTTAAACACTATTTTAAGTCTTTATAAACTTAAAATAAAGTGAAGGAAAGGAAGGAAACGTCGTTCAAGGCTGGAGAGAGGGAGGGAGGGAGGACTGAGGAGGGAAAGCGTCTCGGAGAGCGGCAGTGGCAAAAACCCGCAAAACAGCGAAAATACCACGATATATATTTTAAATCAATATTTTTTGAAAACCGCAAAACAACGAGTCTGCTAAAAACAAACTGCGAAGTAGCGAGGGAACACTGTGCTGTTCCAGCCTAGTGGCCATAGACAGGCACCGGGGGTCCCAGCTGATCCGGGTCAGATCGGGGATGATGGGTGGCCTGATGGATACGGGTCTGCAGAGGAAGACTTAGCCTGGGACGATGGATGGTTACATGGGTATGTGACTGCAGATGAGGATAATGATGACTCCATGGCATTTAGTTCTAAATTTGACAGCGAGAGGCCCAGCGACCTTGAGTCCCATGATAACTTCTATACTCCCTTGCCAGGCGAGCATTCCGAGGTTAGGGAGGATCGAGTTTCCCAGGTTGATAGTGAAACATCTGGGGATGCTAATGAGCCGGAATTCGACAGGAGGGCCAGCATTAGACCCTCCCGGAGAGATTGGAGAAAGGGAGTGCGCTGGGCACCCAGGAGACAGATCCCTTTATTAGATTGTGTTCAAGCCTTTCTAGTCAGACCTGAAGCTACGTTCAGCTTGGAGGGTTTTCATGCTCAAGATTCTAAGTTTCTTGTGACCGCCGGAGCGGTTTGCCTTGTTACTCTCATTTGCTTTCCATGGGACTTAAGCCAGTTCGACGACAGCTCGTGAACTCCTTGGACTATCTTTGGACTTACTTTGATTGCCTTTACATCTTTATGCCTTTGGACTATTCTGTAACCTAATAAAAGTACATTTATCGCATCTGCCCGGTATGTGTGATCTGGGGGGGGGGGGCTGCAACAAACGCTGTGTGTGTGTGTGTGTGTGTGTGTGTGTGTGTATGTGTATATTAGGCATGGTTTAGAACCGAAAATAGCAAATCGTAAATCTAATGGGGGGGGATTTTTATTAGTAATAGGAATACTTACAAAAAAAAATTCCAAAAATTTCTAAAATGTACCTAATACTAACAAAATTCGTTAGTAGTTCGGATGCCCGGGCATGCGCATTCCAGATGGTTTTGGCCTACAACTCCCAGAAATCTAACAGCTGGTAAATTGGCTGGGATTTCTGGGAGTTGTAGGCCAAAACTAATAAATCACACTGAATTCTAGATGGGACTCTCCAAATAGGAAGGAGGGAGGAAGTGGGTATTCTATTCTTGGAAGCAGCAAAGAAAAGGAGGAGGAGCCCCCTCGCTCCTCGCTGCCTCTCTCTCACCCCGATCCCGAGGGAGCGGGGGCCCAAGTTTGCCCAGGCTGGTCATATACCTACATTCTATGCACATGCAATAATACAGCAGTATTAACAATGGGTATAAGAATAGGTAAAATTCAAACCAGTATTCTGACTGGTCCCTGCCTCATGCGGTGCAAAGCGGCTCTTCTCTGTGAGCCCGAAATTAGCCCGAAAGACAGCGTTTTCTGCTGGGGTGCACACACATACATATTCTTTGGGGGGGGGTTGCTGCAGAATCTTCTCTATGAGGCCGGGATTCTGCAGCAAATCCCCCTCCCAAGAATATATGTGTGTGCTCCCACTGACAACGCGGCTCCCGGACTACTCCGAGCCCGTTGCACCGCATGAGGAGAGACCAGTCAGAATACTCGGTTTGAATTTCACCTCTTCTTATACCCATTGTTATTACTGCTGTATTATTGCATGTGCATGGAATGATGGTATGACCAGTTGGATTACTATAATATTAGGCACTTACAGTAGCATTCATTCTATTATACATTAGGTTGGTTTCTCACCCCAATACTCTTTGATGCTTTAGATCCTGGCAGGGCAGGAGAGGCAGGAAGCCTGGAAAAAATGTAAACAGGGGATTACTCAGAGTAAATCTGAGGGCCCTTCATCCAAAGGGCCCTCCTTTGGAATCCCGGCTTCCTTCCAGCCTAAAGAAGGAGCGAGGTTAGGGCTTGCCTTGCCATAATATTGGCAAGGGAGGCGGGAGGTGGTGAGAGAGAAGGAGGGTGCCCCCTATGCCCCCTAATGACCTAATAACGACACTTAAGAAAATCCTGGCCCCCAGTTCGAAAAGAAAGTCCACTTCCTGGTTGGCGTTCCAGGTGCGGAAACACTCGAAAGTAGCATTTCTTACGAATTTCTTACGAAACGAATCATTTTCATAACTTTTTTCTCATGCCTAGTGTGTGTGTATATATATATATATATATATATATATATATGTCTGTTTTATCACGGAAAAAACAGCTTCAAAACTTCTTTCGGATGTAGGGGGTGCTGGCGCCTCCTATCTGATAGACTTCCGAAGTTTTCAGCAGTTTTTTACAAAATACAGAACACATTTAACACATTAATAAACATTTTAAACGCAATGGGACAAAAATAGAGAAATGACATACGAGCCATATCCGAATATGGCGACGGAGACTTCAAATGGCAAATCCACTTCCTGTTTCCTTAACTCTCTTCGTAATCGCTTCAAAAGTCAAAAACATCTGAATTACATCCAAATTTCGGATGTATCCGACGTTCGTAAACAGGCGTAGAGTGTATATATAGAGAGAGAGGGAGAGGGAGACATACACCGGAAGCCGAATTGCTTATATTTTGACTAAACAACTGCATGATGTCATACTTCTCTTGCCATCAGGACAATCACTTTGCAAAACAAATTACAATTAATTTTTAAAATCACGAACTGAACGGAGAGATTGTACAAGTTGCCAGTATGAAACAGCACTTTCTAAATCTCACCTGCTCTGCACTGATATTCTTCCTGTCCGCAAACTCATCTACCGGTTTGCATTTGGAGTACTGTACATGTCAAATAGCATCCCTCAGAAGCAGTTGGCTGCCTCCACGCCAATGCTGGGGTCAATCCCAGATTTTAGTCCCGCACCTTATAGCTCCCATATAGTCAGAGGTAACCCACAGAGTGCTGAAAGGGTGGAATCTCAGTTGTTCTGACATTCGTCAAATTAAAGACCTATCGAGCAATTGTACCTGGTTTTATCTATATGGGGAAAGTACATATGTTAATGATGTCCCCAGCTTCCATAATGGCCAACTCTTAACATCCTGTGCTATTAATATCTTCTGTCTCACATTTTTGATAGTTTTAAAAATAGAGTGGACATGATTCACTCACCCTGAGGCTGATACGTAACAGGAATTAATTCCCTGCAGGGCCCACTTAGAAGATGTATATCAAAACCTCTAATTGTGTTTGTTATGTAATGCCTCTAGATTTGCTGGTACTAAATGTCCTATTTCACCTCTTTCTTTCTTTTGTTTTTTAAGCTTTACTTTATATTCTTTTAACATTTGAAAATAAGAAAGTTATTAACCTTCATTGTATGGTATGGTATTCTTTATATTGATCATACCATCTCTTAAACTTCTTTTTAAAGGTACATTCCTGTTCATATTAATAATAAAGACCACTACCTACATTGTCTATCTACACATCATTTTACTTCCACAGATATAATGATATCAAAACTGATGTGTCAAATTGACAACAGAAGCCCCTTCTACACTGCTATATAAAAATCCAGATTATCTGCTTTGAACTGGGTTACATGGCAGGGTAGACTCTATAATCAGTTCACAGCAGATAATGGATTATCTGATTTGATAATATGGATTATGTGGCAGTGTAGAATGGCTCTTAGGCCCCTTCTACATAGCTGTATAAAATCCAGATTATCTGATTTGAACTTGATTATCTAGCAATGTAGACTAAGGCCCTTCCACACATTATCTGCTTTGAACTGATATATGGTAGTGCGGACTAAGATAGGGCCCTTCCACACAGCCATATAACCCAGAATATCAAGACAGAAAATCCCACAATATCTGATTTGAACTGGGTTATCTGAGTCCACACTGCCATATATTCCAGTTCAAAGCAGATAACGTGGTGGTTTTATTAAGCTGTGTGGAAGGGGCCTCAAATCATTCAGTTCAAAGCAGATAATTTTGATGATTTGCCTGATATTCTGGAATCTTATATGGCCTTAGTCTCTGAACTCTAACATGTTTGTCTCACACACAATTTGATTCATCTCTGTAGTCCAATGTCTCTTTAAAGTATTTGGCTCACTTCACCTGTTACCATTCTTCAGGTTGAACAGATTACAATCCCTAATATTCCTTTTATAATACTACTTTATTCAGGAAAGAGACAAATTAAAAACACACAAAAAAGCTTTTTAGATGTATGAAACTACCAAAACTACACAACTACATATTTACTAATACAACAACGATTGTACAAAGACACATTCATAAAAAACATGAAACTTGATAGCCCCTCTTTGTTCTGTCT
>JARBWK010004078.1:0-11051 GCA_030556195.1 Anolis apletophallus | reverse complement strand
TGCCATAAATTGAAACAACCCAAGGCACACAACAAAAAAGAATATATTTGTAGGAAATTAATACCAGACCAAAACTTTAACAAAAAAAATGTAATACAGTCAATTGCACAAAGCTGTGGAACATAAGATATCTTGATTCCAGAAAAGAATTTGACAAAGGAAGAGCAGAAGGGAGAAAGGCTGGATTGAATTATATTCACAAATTCCAATCCATCAGAAGAGGTAGAAACAAAGAAAATGGCTCAATGACATACTATGTGTATTAATACAAGAGTCCTTGCTATGACATGTAGAATAAAACATTGTAAAACAAAACTAATCTTCCTCAAGAAGGGTTAAATCCAAGAAAATTGATGTTTGATAAGGACAATTCTTGCTTTCACACAACAATGCTAAGTATTCACTCCAAATATCTGAAAGACTTCTATCATTTTACTGAGTTTTTGAAAATAATAAGGCAAGGGTCACAAATCACATTTTACATTCCATTCCACTCCTCAACTGTGTAAACATCCTTTATATGTTGAGGTATGAATATCATTCAGTACTGCATTTGAAGAAGTGGCTCGATATTCATGAAAGCTCATTCTAAAATAAAAACCAGTTAGTCTTAAAGTTGCTACTACGTTCTGGCCGTGGCCCCCACTCCCACCCCTATTTGGTAGTACCAATTTGAATCCATTGTTGAATGGCATGTCTGTGTCTTTGTGTGTCTTGGACTGAAGAAAAGAAGCACAAGCTTAATTATACTAGCCACCAGAAGAAAAGACTGAATGGTGACAATAGTATTATTCAAATGCCTGAAGAGTTGTCACATAGTAGATGGAAAAGCCTGCTCTTTACTACCCCCAAAGTTGGATTAGATCTAATTGCTTGATTTGGTGTGAAATTCAGAGAAAATGTTCTGATGTTATTTATTTATCTTATTTATACCCTGCCTTTCTCTACCCCAGGGGGTTACTCAAGGTGGCTTACATGGCAATTATTCAATGCCTTAAACACATACAACAGTAATCTTAAAATCAATTAAATTAAAATTAATACATATTAAAAATTTAAAAATTACATTCAATATTAAAATCATGCCACCCAAAAATCATAGTCTGAGGCCATTCTGTAGTCATTGCATATATTCTAATTATATTATATTATTGTACTGCTTCTCTGAAGGCCTGGTCCCAGAGCCAGATTTTTACTCTCCTTCTAAAAGCTAGGAGGAGGGGCTGATCTAATGTCGCTAGGGAAGGAGTTCCACAGTCAAGGGGTTACCACTAAGAAGACCCTGTCTCTCATCCCCACCAGTCGTGCTTGTGAAGAAGGTGGGATCAAGAGCAGCACTTTGAATTGTGCTTGCTACCAGACTGCCACCGAGTGGAGTTGAAATAACAGAGAGGTTGTATGCTCCCTGTATGCCGCTCTGGTGAGCAACCTGGCTGCCACCCATTGGACCAATTGGAGATTTTAAACAATCTTCAAAGGCAACCCCATTAGAGTGCATTGCAGTAATCTCTACGGGATGTAACCAAAGTGTGGACCACCATGGCCTAGTCTGACTTCCCAAGATATGGACACAAATGTCACACAAGTTTTAGTTGTGCAAAAGCTCCTGTGGCCACCACTGAAGTCTGGGGTTCCAGGCTCAGCGATGAATCCAGGAGAACTCCCAAACTGAATTTGCGCCTCCAGGGGGAGTGTAACCCCATCCAGCACAGGCTGCTATACCCTGTTTGGCCTTGCGACTAACCAAGAGGACCTCTTTTTTGTCTGGATTCAGTTTCGATTTGTTCGTTCTCATCCAGACCATCAAACCTGCCAAGCACCGGTTCTGGACCTGAATAGCCTCCTTAGTAGCAGGTGGAAAGGGTGGTAGACTTGAACATCAACAGTGTACAGATGACATTGAACTCCAAAACTCTAGATCAGGGGTGCTCACACTTTTCAGTATGCGAGCTACTCTTAAAGCAACCAAGTCCAAAAGATCTACCTGCCCTGCTGCTGCGCGCTCCTGCGTGCTCCCGCGCGCTCCCGCCGCCGCGCGCTCTTGCCACTGCGCGTGCTCCTGCTGCTGCTTTCCGCCCACGCAGCACTTCTTCCACCTGCGGGGCATTGCAGGAAGGAGAAAGCACGAGGCAGGGCATCCAGAGGGAACAGAGGCTGCACAACTGTGTCAGCGGCGCCTTGTCCAATGCGGGATAGCACAATGGACAAAGACGCGGCTGCCATCTTGGAAGAGGACCGAGCGATCGGAGGCGCGGCCGCCATTTTGGTTCTCCTGGTTCCATGTTGTTTCTGTAGCTCCATGTTGTTCCCTGTTGTCTCTGAGCTGTTGGAGTTCCCGCCGAAAAAAGGACAAGAGGGGTGGGGTTCCGGGGTATCGGTTCAAGGATTGGCTCTTCGCCAGAGGGAGGGGCTCGGGAGTTTTGAGCAGGGATTTTGGAGGGAAGGCTTCAGTACGGTTTTTACTGCCTTGGATTAAGGACTCATAAAGCATTTCCTCAATACCCGAGTGAGTGTGATTATTGAGCGGCCTACCAACGCTCACACAAAGATTCCTCCCCTACTGTGGGACGAGAAGGTGACGCGGCGGAAGAAGGTGAGCCCCATGCCCGAGGAGGGAGTCGGTAAGGACCCAGTGGAAGGCACGAATCGGGGCGAGCGGATGGAGGAGATGATGGGAGAGATGGCCAGAGCCATAGCCGACATCCGCCAGCAGATGGGGACCCCCGCCGGAGGAAGATCGAGGCACGGAGGGGCGTTCAAGCTATGCGGCCCGGAGGGCAGAGAGACCGCCGTCCGGCAGGCCCGCCTTCGGCCGGGCCGTCGCCGATTGCACGCCCGCCAGGCGGACCTCCACCTTCAACCTGGGCCCCAGCGCCCGGACCCTGGAAGGAAGCGGCCATAGGAGAGACTAAAAGTCAAGTTCGACGGAGACCCAAGCCACCTTTCCTTTTTTGTCACCAATGTCCGCAATTTTATGGAAGACTATGGAGACTCGTTCCCCTCCGAGGCGGCCCAAGTGAGGGCCGTGGGAAGCAACCTGAAAAACGCTGCGGCCGACTGGTTGGTCCAGATGACCGAGACCGATGCCCCGGAGCTTAGGGGTCTTGAGGCCTTCCTGAGGGCGCTGCAGCAGCGGTTTAGAGACCGCACGCGGAAGCAAAAAGCTAAAGCAGAATTGAAGCGGATCTACCAGGGGTCGAGGCGGTATCCGAGTACGCCCTGGCGTTCAAGGCCCTTGCCGGAAAAATCCGCGATTGGTCAGAGGCGACCAAATTAGACTATTTTAAGGCAGGACTGAGGAGAGAGACCCTGGATTGGGCTCTGAACCGCAGAAACCCGGACACCCTGGAGGGATGGATTGACCTGGCCGGCCAAGTGGAGTGCGATCGGGAGGCGGCACCCAGGAGGCCCCGAGACGCCCCGCGAGCACGCGACCCGGCCCCAACCATGCGAACGGGGCTGGCCGAGGTCGCCGACCCGGCGGAGGTCGCCAAGTCGAGACGCAAACAGACCGCGCGGAGGCGCTTTGCTTTACCGGCGGCCGAGCGGGGCATCGGGCGGTCGAATGCCCGAGGAGGCCGCCCGCCGCGAAGGGGGGAGACGGGACCCGACCCCCGGGACACCGAAGACGACCAAGGCCAAGGGAGCGGCGGCTAGAGAGTGGGCCCGAGTGCCAACCAACCCGAGGCGGAGGTGACTACGAGGAGGCGCGGAGGAGAGCGGATCGGAAGAGTCGGGCGGAGAAAACGAGCCCGATCTGCCGTGAGCGCCCGGCGGCAGATCTCACCTTCCCAGGGCGGTGAGTCGGAGCCTCCCAGTGGAGGAATCCTCACATTTAAAGTAGCCGTGCGCGGCCCCGCCACCGGCAAAGAGACCGAGGCTAGTGCCATGCTAGACTGTGGGTGCACCAGATGCTTAATGTCCCCTGGCTTAGCAGCCCAGCTAGGAGTGACCCCCGGGAGTTAGTGGCCCCGGTCCTGTTCGCGCAGCTGGATGGGACCTTTGCCAACGGGGCGCCAGCCACTAGAAAGACCGGGGAGTTAGAGGTGCGGATAGGGACCCACAGAGGGCGCATCAATTTTGTGATCTCCGAGATGGCTAACCAACCCTTAATTCTGGGCAGCCCCCTGGTTGGAGGAACACAATCCGAGGATCAACTGGAAGACAGGGGAGGTGCGCTTCAGAGATGGGCAGGTTCAGGCTAAGATAGAGTACCCAGGAGAAGGAGGGAGTCCTAATACGGCAGGAGCCGGGCTCGCCCAATTGGCAGGAGTACCGCAGGACTATTGGGAGCTGGCTGAGGTGTTCAGCGAGAAAGAATGCGACGAGCTGCCACCCTCCCGCGCCATGGACTGTGCCATTAAGATAGAAGAGGGGGCGACACTCCCCAAACCCAAGATGTATGCAATGTCGGAGCCGGAGAAAAGGGCGCTGAGGGAGTTCATAGACAAAAACCTGGCCAGGGGTTTCATTAGACACTCAGATAGCCCACTGGCGGCCCCCGTGCTCTTCCGCCCCAAGGCGGATGGGAGTCTCCGGCTCTGTGTGGACTACCGAGGATAAACGCCACCAGCTCGGCGAATCCATACCCCCGCCCTTGATGTCCGAGATCCTGGCCCAGCTGGGGAAGGCCAGGCTGTTCACGAAGCTGGACATTCGAGAGGCATTCTATAGAATCCGGGTCAAGCCAGAGGACTGCTGGAAGACGGCCTTCAACTGTCACTTGGGCCATTTCGAGTTTTTAGTCACCCCTTTCGGCCTAAAGGGGGCGCCAAAAATCTTCCAGCAGTTGATCAACGAGGCCCTCAGAGACCTGTTGTACAAGGGGGTCATCGTGTACCTGGACGACGTCCTGATCTACACAGAGACCCGTACAGAGCACGTGGCGTTGACCCGGGAAGTCCTGAGGAGGCTGAAAGACAATCGGCTATACGCCAAGTTGTCCAAATGCGAATGTAACGCCTGGAAAGGGGGGTCCCAATAAAGCAGGCTCACTCCAAGCTGAGTTGAAGGATAGATCTTTTATTGAGCTCCTTACTCCACGCTGAACAAAGATAGACTAAAGAAAGCCCGCGCAAACATTCCTCAAGAATCCCTCCCCGACCCGCCCCCCGCTGGGCCCCTCCTTCCAAGGCTTGACCAAATGGCCAGTCCACATATCAAAGGCCCGGAAGGTATCTGGCAGATCAAAGGGGATGAGCCTGGTGGTTTCCCGCTCGGCAGTGTCCATATCACTTGGCGCGATCGGCTTGGTCCGTTATGGCATGAAACGAACCAACCGGAGCTGACATAGCGCCCCCCTCCACAAGAGAGTGACCTGCAAGGGAAAGAACACAGAAAGAAAAAAGAAAGGGGTCAGGGGCCCGGCTTGTCCGGGAAAGCGGCGTGAAAAGCAGAAATGCAGAAGGCTCCCGTCATGAGGATGGAACAACAGCACCCCCTTGTGACGCTAAGACGCATAACAACAACAATGACGTAATTGGAGCAGTGACATCTGGATGACCACCCGCATGTCCATTACCCTGTGACGCAGCCAAGAAAACCCTTCTATAAAAACTGCACTGTACTGTCTATGTGTAACCTGTACTGTCTATGTGTAAAACTGTACGTCTCCGACAGGGATTGTCTGTCGTATATGTATTGTAATCCGCACTGAGTCCCCTTCGGGGTGAGAAGAGCGGAATAGAAATAAACAGTATTATTATTATTATTAACTAGTCTTGGGGCGCTAACGTGTGGTGCTAACACCCACTCAGGGTGTAGGTCCTTGGCAGTCCATTTAACTAAGTAACTAAGGCGGCCCTTGTGGCGCCGTGAGTCCAAGATGTCCTTAATCTCGAAGTGGGTATGGGACCCCACCATAATAGGCACCGGAGCGCCCTCCTCGGCGGACCACTTCCGGTCAGACACAGCTTTCTTCAATAAGCTCACGTGGAACACAGGGTGGACCTTACGCCAGGTGTGCGGCAGGTCCAGCTTGACCGCCACGGGGTTGATTATCTCCACCACGCTGAGGGCCCGACAACTTTGCTGGCAAACTTGCGGGTCGGCTGAGTCGACTTTAGGTTCTGGGTGGAGCGGACCACCCGGTCCCCCACTGTATACGTAGGCTGGGGCCCCTCTTCTTGTCAGCGTACAGCTTGTAAGAGTCCCTGGCCTGTCGCAGCGCCCGACTGGATATCCGGCCAGGCTGCCGCCACCTTGGCTCCCCATTCGGTGGCCGGGTTGCCGGGTCGGCGGCGGAGTCGCCGCAGGGAAGGGCGGAAAGTCACGGCCGGAGACAATGCGGAAAGGAGAAGCCCCGTCGAGGCGTGCTCGGCGTTGTTGTAGCTGTACTCGCCACCGCTAACAACTCAGCCCAGTTGTCTTGCTGGTAGGTTGAGTAGCACGAGGTATTGCTGCAAGGTGCGCTGGACCCTCTCCGTAGCGCCATCCGTCTCTGGGTGAAACGCCGTACTCAAAGCCCGTTGGGACCCCAACCCTGCCAGGAACGCCTTCCAGAACCGGGACGTGAATTGAGGCCCTCGGTCACTCACCACTCGTCGCGGGCAGCCGTGGAGCCGGAAGACGTGTTGGGTGAAGAGGCGTGCCAACTCCGGGGCCGTGGGCAATCTCCGGAGCGGGACAAAGTGTGCTTGTTTTGAGAACAGGTCCACCACTGTCCAAATGGTGGTGTATCCGCCGCTGGGCGGCAGGTCGACGACAGAATCCATTGCTATTCGCTCCAAGGCTCGGGCCGGGTCAGCCACCGGTTGCAGCAGCCCGCCGGCCGGCCCACCTTGGGCTTGTTCCGTGCACACCTCGCACTCCGCTATGTAGTCACCGGTGTCTTTTCTCATGCCCGGCCACCAGAACTGCCGGGCCAATAGCTTTAGAGTCTTAGTGAGGCCAAAGTGGCCAGACAATTTGGAGTCGTGGGCTTGGGCCAGGACCGGGGCCCTCTGGCTCTGGGGAACATATAACTTGTCTTTGTAGTACCATATGCCTTTAGCCTCAGTTAAGTCTTCGCGGTGCTCCTTAAGCCAGGCGTCAGTTCCATAAGCTGCCGCTAGTTCCGCTAACAGTTCTGGGGTCCCAGGGACCGAGGGGTTTGGGGCCTTATCCGCTGCTCGGGTGCGGGCCACTAAGCCCAACTGGTTTTTGGAGAACACGGTCCCCACTTCTTCCGGCGCCGAGTAGTCAGCCTCAGGCATTCTGGAAAGCGTGTCGGCCAACACGTTCTTCGGGCCCGGCAGATACTTGAGCTGGAAATTGAAGCGGCTGAAAAACTGCGCCCATCTCAGCTGCTTGGCGTTGAGTCTCTGGGGGGTTTGGAGTGCCTGCAAGTTTTTGTGGTCTGTCCACACTTCGAAGGGCAGGGCGGTGCCTTCCAGGAAGTGCCTCCAGTGGCTCAGCGCCGCCCGCACGGCAAAGGACTCCTTTTCCCATACATGCCACCGCTTCTCTGACGGGGTGAACTTCTTGGACAGGTATGCGCAGGGTCGCAGGGTTCCGTCCTCATCTCGCTGCAGGAGGATCGCCCCATAGGCCGCCTCTGAGGCATCGCACTGCACAGTGAAGGGCTTGTCGGGCTGGGGGTGCCTCAGCAGCGGCTGACTGGTGAAGCTCCTCTTGAGGCTGTCGAAAGCCTCCTGGCACTGCGAGGTCCAGTTGAGCTTTGCTCCTGGTGATTTGGCTTTCTTCGTCTCCCCAATCCCTGGTTTTTAATAGTTCAGTTAAGGGGAGCGCTATTTTGGGCGGAAGTTCTGGATGAACTGCCTGTAAAAGTTGGCGAACCCCAAAAGCCCTGTAGTTGCCGCCGGTTCGCGGGGCCTCCCACGCGAGCACGTCCCTCACCTTACTTGGGTCCATGGCCAGGCCGCGTGGGAGATGCGATACCTAGGTAGTCCAGTTCTTGTCGGTGGAACTCGCACTTGGACAGTTTGACGAACAGCTGGTTCTCTCGCAACCGCCGCAACACCTCCCGGGTCATCTCGACATGCTCCGCCTCCGATTTGGAATATATTAACACGTCATCTAGGTACACTAGAACTCCCTTGTAGAGTAAGTCCCTAAAGATTTCATTGATGAATTGCTGGAAAATCCGGGGAGCGCCTTTAAGTCCGAAGGGGGTGACCCGGAATTGGTACTGCCCCAGGTGGCAGTTGAACGCGGTCTTCCAGCAGTCTTCGTCCTTCACCCGAATCCGGTAGAACGCTTCTCGGATGTCCAGTTTGGTGAAGACTTGCGCCTCCCCCAGCTGGGCCAGGATCTCGGACATCAGCGGCAGCGGGTAGGGGCTAGAGGTGCTGATAGCATTGAGGCCTCTGTAATCCACACACAGTCACAGCGACCCGTCCGCCTTTGGTCTGAACAGGACGGGAGCCGCCATCGGGCTGGTTGACTTTTCAATAAAACCTCTGTCCATATTTTTATCAATAAAGTCTCTTAAGGCCTTTCTTTCGGGTTCCGACAGGGCGTATAGTTTTGGGCTAGGCAACTTGGCGCCCTTTTCAATCTCGATTGCGCAATCGGACTTCCGGTGGGGGGGCAGCTGGTCACTTTCCCGCTCACTAAAGACCTCCCCTAAGTCTTCGTACTCTCGCGGGACTTCGCTGGGCAAGCTCTCTGCTGCCCCCACGCCTGCTCCCTCAAGGATTGGGGCGTCCGCGTCTTCAAGGTCATCTAGCCTTGCCCGGGCCTCTCCGCTCCTGAACTGCACCGCTCCTGTTTCCCAGTTGATCCGAGGGTTTTGGCTGCGCAGCCAGGGAGCCCCCAGGATGATGGGTTGGTGCGCCATTGCCGAAATGACGAATCTTAGCTTTTCTCGGTGGGACCCCATCTGCACTCGGAGCTCCCCTGTCTTATGGGTGGCTGGCCCCCCATTCGCCGGGGACCCATCTAACTGGGAAAATAAGATCTGCTCGACCAGGGCTTGTGGCCTTATCCCCAGCTGCCTCGCTAATCTCGGGGACATCAGGCACCTGGTGCACCCGCTGTCTATCATGGCTGTAGTCTCTATGGGTTGGCTGGCCTCGGGGCCCCACACCTGAATGTCCAGCTTGTATGTGCCGCACCCAGGAGGATCTAACTCACCGCCCGAAGGGGTCTGGATCTGCCGTCGGGCGTCTACAGCAGATCGTTGTCGTTTCCCGCCATCCACTCGGAGTCGCTCTCCTCCGTCTCCGGCTCTAGTTCCTCAGCCTCCCGTAGGGGCCTGGGTGCCCGCGCCGTCTCCGCCGCTGCTGCTGCTTTGCCTCGGCCAGGGGGTTTGGCCGGTGTTGCCGGTTTGACCTCCGGCGCCCGCTCCGCCTTCGGCGAGGGACTTTTCTTTGGCACTCTGCTGCCCGGTGCCCTTCTCGTCCGCACGCGAGAAGCAGGCTCCTCTTCCCTCTCGGGGCTTCCGGCTGGCCGACCGGGGTCGGGAGGAAGGTCGTCGGGAGGGCCCGACCGCCCGGTTGGGCCCGTGCCTGTCCCGCTGGACCTCCTCCATCTCGGTGGCGCCTAGGCATTTGCTCCATGTCGCACTCCACTCTCCCGGCCAGGGCTATCCAACCCTCCAGGGTCTCGGGATTCCCTCGGTGCATTGCCCATTCTAGAATGTCCTGTATTGCGGCCTGCGCAAAGCTTGGCCTGTTTATATTGAATTTGTATGTTTAATTTATGTGCTCGTGTTTAATTACAGGCCTCATGTTTGTTATAAAGGTCTATTCACTGTTTGGGGGCTGGGGTTAGTGTTTTTATTATGGGTGGGAGGGATTCCTCTCTTTAGACTTTCCCGCCTAAATTTACCTCAGACCTTTCCCATTTAATTAGCACTTAGTTTTTTCCCTCAAAAAGTCACCACAGAGTCCCAGCCAATCACGGTCTCAGGTTTTCCCGCCCATTCTGAAGTCTATAAAGGGGATACCTTTCTGAGTTTACCTCAGTGGCTACCAGGGACGTGTGACTGAGCCACGGAGTTGCTAGCTCCGGCCTGTCACCTCCTTTTAGTGAAAAATACCGCCTTCAACCAGCCCTGGACTTAACAGAGGAAGGACGTTCGACCTTCGATTTAAAGAAGTTCAGCGGCTGGGGTCTGTCCACCACCCGTGGCGGCGGACCAGAGAGAGGAAGGAGAGGCGTTGATCATTTACCCCATACAGACCAAAGAAGAAAGGACAAAGTAAGAAGCTCAAGATTCTACGAGCCTGTCATCAGTTGTAAAAGTTTTGGAGCCAGACACTTCCATCTTTGTGTCTCGTGTTAATAAACTTTGTTACTTTGTACCAGAAGCTTGGTTCTGTCAAGTCTTTGGGGCCCTCTCCCTCACAGGAAGGCAAGCCGCATCCCCTGGGCATAGGGTGCTTAGAGCTGTTAACGTAGTCACTCCAGCCAAGCCCAGGCGGACCGCCATACTAAAAGGAGCTCAGGTTGCGGCCTTAGCCGCAGGGCGTCAGCCATCCAGCGTCCCATAGAAGGCCTCTTGGCCAAAAGCAAAGAAAAGTAAAGAAAAGCCTAAAGCAACTTAAAGTAAAGAGAAACTAAAAGGAGATCAGGTTGCGGCCTTAGCCGCAGGGCGTCAGCCATCCAGCGTCCCATAGAAGGCCTCTTGGCCAAAAGCAAAGAAAAGTAAAGAAAAGCCTAAAGCAACTTAAAGTAACGAGAAACTAGAAGGAGATCAAGTTGCGGCCAAGCCGCAAGGTACAGCCCTATCGGCCCACAGCAAAGTAGAGAAAGGCTCCCCGGCCCTGGGAGGAAGAAAAAGCCTCTTGGCCTAAAGCAAAGAAAAAGCCTCAGGCCTAAAGAAGAGCAACATAAGAGAAACCACAGTAAAGAAAAAAGGGCCTCTCTGCCTGCAGCAAAAGTCCATCCAGGACACAGAGAAGGAAGGCAGCCAGATCTGTTCCTGTAGCCCAATCCAGGAAGCAAGCTTGAGGCCTACCTCACAAGCAAGGCCTCCAAAGCAAAGAAAGAAGGCCCAAAAGCCAGGGACCCTCTTAGAACAAGCCTGCCGGCTCAAAGCAAGAATAAAGCAAGCTTCTCCTGCCCTCTTTTTACTCAGCAGAAGCAAGCCATCGAGAAGGCCCAAA
>JARBWK010004077.1:0-11053 GCA_030556195.1 Anolis apletophallus | reverse complement strand
TTTTAAGATAGGTAGTGTTTGTAGTAAAATTTATTTTAGGGAATATCTTCATTTTGATTAGTGATATCTTCCCTAATAGGGATAATTTTAATTTCTTCCAATTTTTCAAATCTTCTTTTATTGTTTTCCAAGTTTTCTCCTAGTTATTTTTCACTAATTGACAATTTTTGGCAGTCAGATTTATTCCTAGATACCTTACTTTCTTTACGATTGGTATACCGAATTTCCTTTCTAACCCTTCTGCTTCTATTCTGTCTATATTTTTTTTAAAAAAAATATTTTTATTGATTTCTATTCTTAAAAAGATAACATAACATACAAGGTTAGGTGAGACGTTCTCACCCACATATAACGTACAGTCTAAAAGTAGCTATAGAATATTAAGGAACAGAAGTCAGAGAGGGGAAACACAAGGGAAGGGAGAATTGGATAAGAAAAAGAGGGGGGAAGGGTATAAGGGTGATAAAGTAAAAGAGTGCGCGAAGTACAACAAAAGTGAATAGGACTCAGCAATTAACTTCCTGTTGTTGCCACGCAAAATTGTTATTCTTCCATTCTTCATAACTTCCCAATAGCCTATAATAAGATAAAATGAAATGAGAGGTGGCACCAATGAGATTCTCTCTCTTTTATATCTTTGTGCCTATAAACCGTCTGTCTTCTTACGTATCCGTTAATCCCTTACATCTATAGTAATGTTATATTCCTTACTACAATATTTGGTAAACAGTTTGTATTTGTCCTCATAACCACTTTCATTTGTTGCATTTCCTCTTATCCTTTCTGTTAACCTCTCCATTTGTATGTTATCTATTACCTTCAGTACCCATTCGTCCATACTTGCATGTTTATCAGATTTCCAATACCTTGAATAGACCATCCTAGCTGCTGTTATTAGAAGGAGGAATAATTTTTTTCTTTTTTGTCAAATTCTGTTCCTGTGATTCCCAATAAGAAGAGGTCTGGTTTCCTTATTATATTTTTCCCAAATATCTTTTTATTCTGTCTATATTTTTTACCAGTATTTGCGATTTATTTTTATTTAGTTTAAATCCAGAGATTTCTCCGAATTTTTCCAATTTCTTTATCCAGGGGCCCATGTTCTCTTCCGGGTTTTGAATCATACAAACTAAATCGTCGGCGAAGGCATATGTTTTATATTTTATATTATTTATGGTTAATCCTTTTATCTCTCCATCCTTTTCTATGTCTTTTAATAAGAGATCTAATACAAAATTAAAGATAAGGGGGGAGAGTGGGCAGCCTTGCCTCGTTCCCCTCTGAACTTTAATTTTTTTAAATTTTTGTCCATTGACAATTATTTGTGCCTCTTGTCGTTCATAAATTGCCTGTATTGCCGATTTAAAATTGTACCCTAGATCTAACTGTATTAATAGACATTCGATTGTCCTCCAGCTAATCCGGTCAAATGCCTTCTCGGCATCTAAGAAAGCGAGGGCTACCTTTGTATTTATGTTTTTGTCTAGGTATTCAATTATATTTATGATGTTACAGGGCCGTAGCCAGGATTTTGATTCGGGGCTGAGTTTGGTTCGGGGCTGAGACTGGGTGGAAGAGGGTCTACCTTAGCAAACCTTTGTATTGTTATCCCAATACCCCCATTAATATGTGATATATTGAGCATGGTGATCAGATCATGATATGAATACACATAACAGTTTAAATAATGTACCAGTCAGGCCTTTTCGCGGACCACCCTGAGAATTTCGGGGCTGAAGCCCCCTTAGCCCCCCTGGCTACATGCCTGTGATGTTACGAATATTATTTTTCATCTGTCTCCCTGGGAGGAACCCTGTCTGTGATTCTGTGATCCATCTATTTAGGAAATTTTTTAGTCTTGTCGCTAGCACATTAGCGAATAGTTTGTAGTCTAAGTTCAAAAGGGAGATTGGCCTGTAGTTCTGCACATTCTCCGGATCTTTCCCTTCCTTGTGTATAATTATTATTTCTGCCATTCGCTATGTTTCCGGTATTTTGCCCTTACTGATACTTTCGTTCATGACTTTCTTCAGGTATGGTGTTATTTCTTCCCTAAAGGTTTTATAATATGTCTGGGTTAGACCATCGGGCCCTGGGGCTTTCCCTGGTTTTAGGCTATTTATAGCAAAATTAATTTCCTCTTCCGAAATTTCTGCATTTAATGCTTCTCTTTCTTTGTCTGAGATATAGGGGAGATTTAGCTTATCCAAATATTCATAGAGTTTATCTCTATCTATATTATCTTCCCTATATAAATCTTGATAAAAATTTGCAAATTCATTGAGTATCTCCTCGTCTTTTGTTAGGTGTTTGCCCTCAGATATTATTTTAGTTATGACATTCTTCTGATTTTTCTTTTGGTCTGGTAGGCTAGCCACTTGCCCGTCTTGTTTATGCTTCTCAAAATTCCTTTGTTTTAGGAATTTGTGTTTCTTCTCCATTTCCTCCGTCGTTAGTAATCTTATTTGACTTGATATCAATTTAATATTATGTTCTGCTTCTTTATCTTTTGAGTTATTTTTAAGCTTCCTTTCTTCTACAATTAGCTCATTTTGTAGCTTTTCCAGATCCTTTCTCCTTTGTTTTCTTTTGCTAGCCGCCTGTGCAATAAAGTTCCCTCTCATCACGGCCTTACTGGCCTCCCATATTATTAATGAGTCGAGCTCTGCTGTATCATTTATATCAAAATACTCTTTGATTAGGGCTTTATTTCTTTGGATGTCTACCTCTGAATTTACTAGTCCGTCTTCGAATCTCCATTTGTACTGTCTACGGCCCCATTTTATCACTATGTCTGTTGGTGTGTGGTCCGAGTAAATCCTTGGCTGTATAGATGTTTTTTCCATATTTACTACTATTGTTTTTGATACTAAGATCATATCGATTCTGGACCACGACTGTTTACTACCCGAGTAGAAAGTATAGTCATGACTTCCGGGGAGGGCAAGATGGCGGTCGCAGCAGACCTTCAGGGTGCTCCAGCCTAGAGAGGGTCTGACCCCCACCACAGTAGGGACTGAGGACTGTCGACAGTCCCAACGAAGCAGTGGGACAAGTCTGCTTCGAAGGGGGCTCTTGGTTGTGGAACCGGCCGAATGCGCCCCCCCTCAAGGGAGGACGCTAGTGCCGGCGCGCAACTAACAAGGGCAACTGCTGTGTGGGAAGGTACAGCACTACGGTGCTGCCGAGGCCGACCGCCCTCCTTTTTAAATATACACGAGGATAAGGTTAAACCGTATTAGGTTACCGAGAAGGACAGAAGGCCGGTCACGTGAGTGAGTGAGTTCGCGCACCCCCCCCCTCAGATAAACGAACAAAAAGAAAACTTAACAAGCAGTACGGAGGGGACGTTTGGGGGAAGGCCCGGGCGTCCCTTGGAGTTCCCCGGTGCCCCTGCGATTCCCGGGGAGCCTCCTGCAATAGGAGGACTGATTGAGGGCTGGAACGGAGGGCTGACAAATCCCAGCATCTGCAAGGTAACTGCAAGGTATTGGTAGGCCCATCGGAGGAGTTCAGAAGCTGTGAGAACGAGGGAGATAGAGGAGTGTATACCTTTAAGGGGCTAGGAAGCCTTCGGGTGCAAGTATCCGGAAGAAGTTGCCAGTGGGAAGAAGGGACGCGGCCTGGCAGACCTGAGGTGGAACAGCCAGGAAGCTCTGACGTAGGGAACGTCACACGTCAGACGCAGGAGAAGGCTAAACACGCTGGTTGATCCATTTCTTTCCTGATATAGTATTTGCTTTAAAGTCCAACACAACGTTGGAGCGGCTCCCCTCGGTGGCGAAGCCCCGAATAACCATAGCATCGAATCTGTGGAAAGCTGCAACAGGTCCACCAGGCTGGATGCCTGTTTGAAGGAGATAGAGGCAGAGTCAACTTTATAACTTCGCACCTCCAATATCTTTCACTTGTTCCAAGCTATCGCTGATCCAGAGTACCCTTCAATAGAATAGTGTCACTATTGGATACTACTGGTCAATACCGCAAGGATAATCAGTAGAGACATGGATAAATTCACCACTGGGAAATTTAATAAAGGAGGGGTAGGATCCACCCCCAGGAGAAATTCTATGTCCGGAGAACCACCGGGAAGGGATCTCTTTACTGAAATTCAAAAAATGAAGGAGGAAATCCAACAGCAAATCCGGGAAAACAGCGATAACACACATGATAAATTGAAATTGATGTTTAAGGAGGAACTTGGGATTATGAAGAAAGAGCTGAAAGAAGAGCTAAGAGAGGAGATGATAGGAATGAGAAAAGAAATGGACACTTTGAGACAAGATGTTAACGAGTGTAAGAAAGAATCCACCGCCGCAAAAAAAACTAAAAAGAAAATGGAGGACAAGATTCAAGCCCTGGAGGAAGCAAATAAGAAACTGGAAAAGCGCCAGGAACAAGTGGCAATTAAAGAAACAGAACTCCAATTGAGGCTTAGGAATGTTGTCGAAAACGAGGCGCAGGATCTTAGACTGGTGACCGCAGAGATACTGGCGGACATCTTAGACATCCCAAAGGAACAGATTCACCCAGAGGTAGAAAACGCCAAAAGGATGAATTCCAACTATGCAAGAAGAAATAAGCTTCCCCGGGACATTGTGGTGATGCTATCAAGAAGGTCTCTAAGAGATGAGATATTTCAAGCGAAAGTAAAAAATACCCCAAGATATGCAGGGAAAGAAGTTATTGTGCTGAAAGAATTTACCACCCTCTCATTAAGCAAAAGGAAAAATTATTATTTTGTTACGGATGTATTAAAGAGACATCAGATAAGATTCAAGTGGGAACGATGGGAAGGCTTTTCAGTTTATTTTAAAGAGGAAAAGAGGTGGATCACCAGCGAAGAAAAAGCCAAGGAGTTCTTCGAGGAACTTAATCAGCATCTGGATAAGAACCCCCCACAAGGACAGGAAAATCAGGGGCAAAGGCAAGAAAAGACGAAACCTCCCCCTCCACCAAGTGCTGAAGATAGATTCAAGAAGCAAGACAAAAAACGGCCCAGACCAGACTCTACGGAGGATCAGGAGGAGTTAAAAATAGACCTGGCCCGGACGTTTCAAACCCCCCTAACCTGGAAGATGATGGAGATGACACTCTATTCTAATAACGTTAATGGTTTTAACTCACCCAATAAAAGGCATTTTTTTTCAAAGCATTGAAGAGAGGAAATTATGATTTGGTGGCGCTGCAAGAGACGCACATTGCGCAGAGACATGCAGCTCATCTGACTAGAAAAGATCTGGGTATCGAATTTGTCTCTGCAGGGCAGACTAAGAAAAATGGAGTAGTCGTTTATGCAAAAGCCTCTTTAAACCCCTCACTAGCATTTAAAGATATAGAGGGGCGGATGGTAGGGGTGAAAATTAATTTACAAGGTAAAGAGATTTTGGTTTGCAACATATATGCGCCTACGGGTGCCAAGGGGAAATTCACCCGTCATCTAAAGCACCAGCTGGAAGGCCAGGTGTTTGATGAACTGATAATTGTGGGGGATTTTAATGGGGTTATGGATACAGAGTTGGACAAATCAAAGAGGAAGATAATAAGAGGCAAAGGCTATAATATGGGGCAAATCCCACAATGCCTCAGCAAAGTTAAGGAGGAATATAATTTGATAGATATTTGGAGGAGCAAGAACCCAAGAGTAAGAGACTATACTTTTTATTCCCATCGCCATCAATCGTGGTCTCGGATTGATATGGTATGGGTTTCCAGGGCGCTAGCTATTCAGGTTGAGAAGGCATTAATCTGGCCGAGATTACACTCAGATCATGGCCCCCTCACTATGACGATGGGGATCAGAAGAAGGAGAAGGAGCTGGAAATTAAATGAATCCTTGCTTAGAGATGAAAAGGATATTGAGACCAATCAAAAGTTGATCAGAGAATACTTTGAACTCAATGGAAAAGACCAAACATCGGAGGAGACTCGTTGGGATGCGAGTAAAGCCGTCATGCGCGGCCATTTTATTCAACAGGGAGCACGCAAAAACCGACAGAGAAATGAGGATGAGGCCAAGCAGCATGAGGAACTAAGGAAGAAGGAGCTTCTGCTCAAATCCCAACCGAATAATAAAACGATTATTTGGGAGATAGATATGTTAAAAAAAGAGATGAACTCCGTGGAAGTAGAACGTCTGGCGAGAAATCTGAAAAGGCTGAGATTGACATATCTAGTTAATGCAAATAGACCAGGGAAGGTATTGGCGAGGAAACTCAATCATAAGCGACAGAAACAGTGTATAGCGCAACTAACCTGCGATGACAGAGTGCTCTCGTCCCAAGAAGAGATTGCAGATTGTTTCAAGGCATACTATAGCGGACTTTACCGAAAGGATGCAATAGAACTGTCGGAGGTCACCCAATATATATCAAAGCAAAAAATTCAGAAAATCAGTGATTTACAACGGGAGGAGCTAAATAGACCCATCACAGAACAAGAAATTAGAAGGGCGATAAAGAACCTTCCTAATAACAAGGCACCGGGCCCGGATGGGCTAACTGCACGGTATTATAAAGCGCTGCAGGAGGAGGTGACACCGCAGTTAACTTCGCTGATGAACAATGCATTAATGAATGGAAAGATTCCCGAGTCCTGGAAAAGGGCAAATATAATCGTCATACAGAAGGAAGGGTCGGACCCGAGATTCGCCAAAAATTACCGTCCTATTTCGCTGCTTAACATCTGTACCAAGGGGTGAAAGAAACGATGATAAGATGGGCCAAAGAACTAGGTCATACTATCCTGATGCAAGAGTGGGAGTTGTTATGGAAGAGTGGGAGTTGTTCACTTTCACCAGTGAAGGGCTCGGGCTTCTCTCATATGACAGAAAACTGGTATAAAATGTTTTATCACTGGTATCATACACCGGTGAGTTTAGCCAGGTGCTACCCCTCAGTGAAAGACCAATGTTGGAAGTGCAAGGAGGCTAGAGGAAGCTTCATGCACTGTTGGTGGCAATGCAAGATACTCAAGAAGTTTTGGAATAAAATTCACAAACATGCAGAAAACATCCTAGGGAAAAAACTGGAAATGAAACCGGAGTTTTACTTGCTCCATTTAACGGACAATGAATGGGAGAGGAATGACGACAAGATTTTTTTCTATCTGGCCACGGCTGCCAGGATGGAAATTGCAAAACACTGGAAAGGTACGGATCCTCTATCTATAAGGAACTGGCTGCTAAGGGTTAGGGAAATTATGGACCTCGATGCCTTGAGGAGTATGGCCATGGATCAAACCAATAAGAACAAGACGGACTGGGGGAAAGTCAGCCGATATCTAAAGGAACTTAGTCCAAAAAAGCTAGAAAATTTTTAAGCAAATCTGTAAAAGTCAATGCATGAACATAGGGGGGCCTTGCGGACAGGCAAGGAAGGGTTACAAACGGTAACTAGAGTTAATTGGAGCTGGCCGACTGGACGGGAGTTATTGTACATCCTCACTTTCCTGATGTCCTATCCCTCACCCCCCCCTCCCGTCCCCCCCCCCCAGTTCCTCTCCTTGCCCCTTTTACCCTAAGGTTAAGAAACCAATAAAAATCATATTAAAAAAAAAGAAAGTATAGTCATGGCTTTTTTGATTATTGTGTCTCCATATGTCTACCAGCGAGTTCTCTTCCATCATCTTAAAGAAGGTATTGGGCAGTTTACCTTTCTTTTTTTGTCCCTTTGCTTTATCAAATGATTTATCTATCTTGGGGTTAATTACTCCATTAAAGTCCCCAAGGACAATACATTCCTGCCAATCTAACATAGTTATTTTTGAATTTACATTTTCAAAGAATTCCACTTTCATATCGTTTGGAGCATACACATTTACAAAGAGTAATTTTTTCTCCTTTACCTTACCCATCACCATTATCACCCTTCCTTCTCTATCCTTGTATTGTAATTCTGGTTCTAACAAAGGATTTACATACAATGCTACTCCCCTTTGTTTTTTTTCTATCGAGGAGTCGAAGAGTATTCCCAGTTTTTTCCTTTCTAATAAATCCCTTCTGGATTTTTAAATATGTGTTTCTTGGATGGCATACACCGTTGCCTTTTGTTTTTGAAGATAATGAAATGCTTGGGATCTTTTCTCGGGAATGTTTAAACCGTTGAGGTTAATCGAAAAGCATTTTACCTCCATCAAACGCAGGCTCTCTCCTCTGTATATTGTCCTTCTTCCTCCTCCTCTAGATCTGGATCCGAATCTCCGTCCTGGATTGAGTCCTGAACATTAATCTCATCTTCCTCGTGTTCTTTATCTAGGGATGTTTTTGACAATTTGTCCTTTGGGGAGTCATCTCCTCTCCCATTGAAGCTTTCTGAAGTGTCTCTTTGTTGTTTTGGTGTTGGGTTTCCTTCTTGTGGTTTTTTTTATCCCTGTAGTTTTTATTTCCTTTCTTATTTTTGCTCGATCCATCTAAGATGTGTTCCCACTTCCTGTAGAATTCATCTGCTGCTTCCGGAGAGTTGATCCAATATTTCACCGTCCTAAAAGTAAATTGCAGTCCTTCCACTCTGTCCCATTTATATCTGATTTCATTGTCTTTTAGTGAATCTGTTAAGAAATAGTATTTCTTTCTGTTATCTAAGATTGCCATAGGAATTTCTCTCATTATCTTGACTGGTTTTTCCTTCACTACATATGGAGTTGAGAAATTATTTCTTACCACTTCTTCCTTCATTTTTATCGAGTTGTATTGGACCAGTATGTCCCTCTCTGTTTTATTTCACCTAGAGTATGCGGTACTGGTCCTATAAGCTTTGTCAATTTTTTCTTCTACTTCTTGTTTATCTTTTTTTAGTATTGTTGCCGTCATTTCTGCGATGAGGTTTCTCGTATCCTCCGGTCTCTCCTTGTCCTTTTCTGGCCAGCCGGGTATTCTTATTTGAAAATCTTTTTGAAAGATTCCAATTGTATGTTTTTCCTTTGTAACTCTTGTTGCACCGTATTTAGATCTCTTATCTTTTTCTGATCATGTTGTAATTTGGCATTTGTTTCTTCTCCTTGCCTTTGAATTGCCAAGCTGGTGCAGAACACTGCCGCCCGGCTCCTGTCTGGAACCCCAGCAGGCCGCCACATCACACCTGTTTTGCAGGATCTGCACTGGCTCCCAATCGAGCACCGGATCTCCTTCAAGGTGTTGGTTCTTACCTTTAAGGCCTTGCATGGCCTGGGGCCAGCGTACTTGAGGGACCGACTCACCCCCCGAGATCACTACGCTCCGAGGATGCTAATTTGTTAGAGATACCCTCGGCGAAATCGGCTAAACTGACATCTACTCGCCGGAGGGCGTTCTCCGTTATAGCTCCTACGCTGTGGAACGCCCTCCCGGCTGGAACGCGGGCTATAAAGGACCTGCTCCCGTTTAGACACGCCTGCAAAACTTATTTGTTTAAGCAGGCCTTCGGTGAGTAGGTCCTGCCCATGTTCCGCTTTAGCCGCTGTCCTGGGGTGTCACGCTATCTAATTTCTGAACTGTACCTGGGGGTTTTGTATTTTGCTGTTTTAACTGTTTAATTGTCTTAGATGTTTTATCGCATTGCTTGTGTGTAGTTGTACCTTCGGTTCCTGTGAGCCGCCGCGAGCCTCAGGGAGTCGGCGGCATAGAAACCCGAATAATAATAAATAAATAAATAAATAAATTGTCTCAACTTTCCCGTATAGCACAATCATTTCGTTTCTTAAAGTAGTCACATCTTTTTTCATCTCCTTCCTCAAATCATATATCCCCTCCTTAATTTTTTTCCTTTCTTCAATTCCTTTTGCAATCATATCATTCATTCTTCTCATTTCATATAACATCTCCTCCTTAAATGGGTCCTTGAATGGATCTCTCGCTATCATATCCTCCTGTGAGGAGCCTCTCCTGGCATTTATCATCTTCAGCTCTTTATCTGCCTTCTTCCTTGTTGTCATCACTACCTCTTCTACCTCTCTTTGCCTTCTTTTATTCATATGTTGAATGGCTGGGTTTGAGTTGTTAATATATGGCCGATTAGATCTTAAGTTGGCTAAGTCTTCTCCTCATTTGCCTTTAACACCTCCAAGTCCTTCTTTTCTCCTGTTGGCCCCAGTCTTTGCGGATCCCTTCCGTGTTCTTCCCACTTAGGGCACCTATTTTCTGGAGTGTGGTGGGGGTGGGGGTGGGTCGTCGCTTTTACCAGCTTGATTCTCCGCTCTCCCCTCTCTAATCTTCTATTTCCTCTATTTCCAAGTTGCCCGGATCTTCTATTTCCTCTATTTCCAAGTTGCCCTCCATCTCTCTTTGGGACATATTTTTGTGAGCATTTTTGTTTTTTGCTTGTTCATTTTGAACCCCGATACATTTCCGTATCGCCTCACCGTCTCCAGCCAACCTTCCAAATCTTCATCTGGGTGCTCTACAATGCAAACTAAATCGTCTGCAAAGGCACGAACCTTAAAAGAACCACTCTTTGCCACTAAACCTTTTAACTCCTTTTTTGTCCTGATTTTTTCCAACAGAATTTCCAGGGCGAGGATAAACAGCAAAGGGGAGAGGGGACAGCCCTGTCTTGTACCTTTGCGGATCTTGATTGATTTAGATTCTTCTCCATTGACTGTGATTTTGGCCGACTGACTGGAGTAAATAGCCTGTATTGCGTTGAGGAAGTTGGAGCCTATGTCCAATTCCCTCAATAGCATAATTATGAAGTTCCAATTTATCATGTCAAAGGCTTTTTCCGCATCTATAAAGAGGAGAGCTACCCTTTTTTTGTACGCTTTTCCTGTAATACAGCCTTTTCGATCGTGGCCCCCATGCTCTGGAATGCATTGCTCGTCGAAGTCCGGGCCATGCGGGAATTGCCTGCCTTCCGAAGGGCATTCAAAACATATCTGTTCTGGAAGGCCTTTGAATTGTCACTTGGTCTTAATTTGATTTTAAATTTAGTTTTAATTGTTATTAGTCACTGTATTGATCTTTGTAACCCGCTCTGAGCCCTCAGGGAGGGGCGGTATATAAAATTGAACAATAAATAAAAATAAAATAAGAGGTCCTTCCATGTGAAATCTTCCTCTTAACATTATCCCTGTTTTGCTG
>JARBWK010004076.1:0-11053 GCA_030556195.1 Anolis apletophallus | reverse complement strand
ATTTTGATAAATGTTCCATCATTAAATGACACTATATATATATATGAGCAATGAGGGTACAGTCTTGCAAAATGTAACCCTTCCTTTCCTACACACTGTGTACACTTTTCATACGTACAAACAAAGTATACTGTATAATTATTCTGATGCAGCACAGTGGCAAGCGAAGACAAATGCCTTCTAGGTAGTATAACAGACAGTTAGCCTCATCAGACAGCATTTTTGAGCAATGTAACACTGGTCTCTGCTTCTTTTAACCAATTTTATGTGTTCTTTCACACAATGCATGGCTGGCCATGCCCCCTTTAGTTAATTTTGTCAAATACTGCATTTGCTGTCATTGGTTGCTGTAAATTTCTACATCATGGGCAGCACTATGTGCAACATAGCTATTTCTCTACCTTTCCCTTCCCATGACACAGGAAGGAGGGAATGATGTCAGGCAAGAATGGGGGGTCTTGCTATGAAGACAGAGACCAGTCAGACCCACCGAAGAGGATCCGATATAGCCCTGGTGAGATAGGAAGCAGCCAATCCAATTTTTCCTGAATTTCCCCAAATAAAATCTCACCAAGTTGGAAGAAAGCATACCGAGTTGTTTATTTCATTCTAACTGGAGCGGATGTCAAATGGCAATCATTTGCCCAAAAGCTGATTGGCTTTGCCACACCTCAGCCAATCAGGAAGCCAGCGCTGCTTCGGGCTCTCGGCCAATGAGAGCGAAGGAGGCGGTTTAAGTGATAATCAATGAACCGGGAGGAAATGATGAGTGGATTAAATGACTAAAGTTTGTCCAAGTGCTGGCGATTACTCCAAGAGTCTTCAAGCTAGCATTTAGTATTGTTCCAAGTGAAGGAAATAAACATTTTGGTCTGGCGTGGATGCCAGACCCGATAATCCTTAATCCTGAATATGGGATCCATTGATGATATCTTATCTTTGGTTTCGGCCAAGGGAGTGTAAACAAAGGCGCGGCAGATGGGACATCCAAAAGCTTTCGAAGGCAGGATGTCCCCTTTTTGAGGAATGATAAAATCACCATGGGGCACATCCTTCAGATGGCCATGCTCTGAGATCTGAAGACATGTGCCCAAGGGACATACCCTTCAAATGGGCCAACTCCAAGGTTTGAAGGGAGACATCCACTGTTATTGTCCATGCAAATGTCCTTGTTAAGTCCCTCTTTGTTTTGGGATTACTAGCCCAGGAAATGAAAGATTCCCCGAGCCTTGGTATGCTGGAGTCACGAAAAGGTGGCATTTCATATTTTCATACAGGAACACGGGAAGGAAACATATAGGAAATATATTCATATAGGAGGAAATAGGAACCATATCACCTTATATCAGCCGATCCACCCACCCGAGTCCATAAGAATCCATAAATCATGAGAAGTGTCCATGAGGTTTGATAAAAAAGGTTTCCAAAAAGTTTCTGAAAGTCCTTCAAAGTAGGCAAAAAGTTCCATAAAAAGTTCAAGAAAGTTCATAAGTGTGGGTTACAGGGACATTACCATGTGGGGCCATGGGAAGAGCCTTAGGTTCCCACATGGGGGAGAGATACGGGATTATGGGATCATTCCAGCCTGGTGTTCTTGGTAAAACTATGAATTCCTTGGTATTGAACTATCTTTTATAGGGTCGGGGGGTTCCAGCTCCGATATCAGGTATGGCTCGTGGGGAGACTCAAGTCACTCTGTGGCTTTCCTCTAACCCCCCAAAAGATGGAGGCCCCATAGTGTGATGAGGTCCCAAGTCTACACAGGCCAGATAAAAAAGACTTGCCTTGCAATCATGGCAAGTCCCTCTCAGTTGACACTTTGGACTTGTCACTCACTTACGCAGGCTCTTATGGGACAGTTGTGAGCTTATTACTCCAATCAGTTCTATGTAAAAACAACTATTGGTGAAGTTATGCTACATAGGGATATATATATATATATATATATATATATATATATATATATATATATATATAGGTTCAGTTCGTCATCCTTGTATTAATATTTTTAAAGGAAGTGGTGTATTCTATTTAAATAATTCGAGTCACTTTCTGAGATGAGAAACCAGAGCGCAAAAAAATTAGCATCTTTCATCCTAAAAGGATGAAATATAGGCCTCGTTTACAATGCCATATAAAATCCCGATTATCTGCTTTGAACTGGACTATATGGCGGTGTAGACTCATATAATCCAATTCAAAGCAGATTATCTGTGATTAGATACTGGATTGTAGAGCAGTGTAGATCCAGCCGTAGTGTACTTAGTCACAAGATGAATGCAGGTACCCCATTATTTATTTATTTATTTATTTATTTATTTACAGTATTTATTTGATTTATTTATCAACCACCACTCCCAATTGGCTCGGGGCGGTTTACACTCAGAACAAAGCAATACAATAAAACCAATAATAACAGTTACAATAAAATACAATTTAACCTGTGTATTAGGACTCAAAAGCCTGCTTGAACAGAGCAGTCTTACAGGCTTTACGAAAAGCTAGCAAATTTCGTAAAGCTCGAGTCTCAGGGGGGTAGTGCATTCCAAAGAACTGGAGCAATAATGGAGAAACGCCCTTCTCCGAGTTTGCGGTCAGATGGTCGATTTCACACTAGGAGCGACTAAGAGGTTCTGCTCTTCAGATCGCAGTGATCTCGTGGGACAATATGGGATAAGGCGCTCCCTCAGGTACACTGGCCCCAGACCATACAAGGCCTTGAAAGTCAAGACTAGCACTTTGAAAGTGATCCGGTACTCAATTGGAAGCCAGTGCAGTTCCCACAAGATCGGTGTAATATGGCAGCTCACAGGAACTCCTGCGAGCAGCCGGGCTGCGGCGTTCTGCACCAACTTGAGTTTCCGGGTCACCGTCAGAGTGTTGCACTTCAGACAGAAGTATCCCCCTAGTTCACACACACACACCCAGTCTTTGAATAACAGTCTTTTATTGAAACAAAGTATAGTGTCCAACTGTAGCCCTCGTTATGCACTGCCATATTTGATTATCTGTTTTACCCTGTGTCACACTTCACCCAGCTGTGGCTCTTATGTCGTTTTATTGTATTTTTAGATGTGTTTTATCGTGTTTTAATGCTTTTATGTATGATTGTTTTTATGAATATGCTGTTAGCCGCCCCGAGCCTTCAGGGAAGGGCGGAGGATAAGTATGAATAAATAAATAAATAATAAATAAATAATAATAATAAATAAAAGGTAAAAGGACAAAATATCAGATAAATCCAAGGTAAGCATTCATTTCAAAATTCAGAAATTCCGCTGCAACTAGTCCAGCGGACAGCAGCCAGGTTGATAACAGGAGCGGCATTCAGAGGCGCACAACTCCTCTGTTGTGCCAGCTCCACTGGCTGCCAGTTTGATACCGGGCACAATTCAAAGTGCTGGCTTTAGCCTTTAAAGCCCTAAGCGGTTCGGGTCCTGTTTACCTGTCGAGCATCTCTCCCTATGAACCATCGAGAGGTTTAAGATCATCTGGAGAGGCCCTGCTCTCGGTCCCGCCTTCTTCGCAGGCGCGACTGGCGGGGACAAGGGACAGGGCCTTTTCAGTCGTGGCTCCTCGGCTTTGGAGCCCTCCCTAAAGACATCAGATTGGCCCCTTCCCTCCTGACGTTTCGCAAGAAAGTCAAGACCTAGCTATTTGAGCAGGCATTTGTTGATGAAATATAAGGCTCAATTAGATATATGGAATGACGACGATGCGATGGAAACTGATTTCAACATGGCGCTGAGGCTGCAATTGTATGTTTTTTAATTGTTAAATTGTTATATGTGTTATGTTTTGGGGAAGGTTTGTCTTGTTGCTGTGTTATATTGAGCGTAGAGACTGCCTGTATAAACCGTCCCGAGTCGCCTTCGGGCTGAGAGGGGCGGTATAAAAACGTGCCAAATAAATAAATAAATAAAGATCAAAAGGTAATGGTTAAAAGCTTGATACTAGATTCTAGAACAGTTCAATGCAGCACTAGAACATTCCATGAAAAACAAGGCCAAGGCAGGCAGGAACTAGAGGCAAGAGAATCAGACATGATGCCTTTTCTAAACGAAGCCTGGAAACTGAGGTGTGAATCTTTCTTACAAACTTAAGTAAGGGAAAATACTTTCACTTTGTATCCCTGTGTTGCAATCTGCAGCTGTGTCTAACATCCTGAGAAGGTCGCCTTCACTCTCTAATGCTGGCCCTATGATCAAACGGCACTCCTGTTTCACTTTGGTCATTAAAATTCTCAGCTGCAGTGTTATCTCTATCAGAGCTTTCTGCATCCTTAACAAAGGACTGTTTATCTAACAGTGCCCTGGGAACTAAGCTATTGTTCTTCTTCGAGAGCTCTGTGAATGCACACTTATGAAGTTTGCGCGCCAGCGCGGGCTGAGCTTCCCAGTTTGAAAGTTTTGGCGGTAGCTCCGCCCAGCCAGCCCGGAGGGCATAAAAGCATCAAGCGCCCACGCCATTCCTTTGTTTTCCGCCACTTGGGCAACATCGAATCACGGCTGGTTGTGTGAGCATAGCATGTCACAACCAGTTTCAAAAAGTGTTTATCCTGCGGTAGCAAGATCCCGGACTGTGACGGTCACTCGAAGTGCCTTCGATTGTCTCGGGGAGGAACACGTCGTTCCTTCTTGCCGGCACTGCCAGGCATACCGTCCGGCACTCCGAAGCGAGAGCCCGCAGGCTTCAGGCCTACCTCACGGAGCGAGCTCTCTGCCCTCCACAGATGGCGGCGGCTGTCCCATCTTCCTCCTTGGGGATCCGGCGGCTGCCGGTCCCGCTGCGTCGACCGCTCGCCCGGCCGGGAAGCGTCCGCAGGGAGAAGAATTCCACCAAGTCTGTCTCCTCGAAGACTTGAAGACCGGTGTCGAAGAGGCCTTGCACCGTGACCACGAAGCGGTCGAGGCTGCCTCCACCTCGGCGACGGTCGGCAGGCTCGATGGCGTCGGGCCTCTCCCAGAAGGTCGACCATCTCGAGAACCCCTCGGATCGGGCTATGGAGATAGCCTTCCAGAGGAAGTCGGAGCAAAGAAGCCCGTAGAGCCCAGACCAGAGGCCTGGTTCCTGTGACTCCGGGCAAGTCTCTGGAGGCGCTGCCTCGAGACCTCCCCTCACCCGAAGAGGCGCAGGACTCTGGCGTCATCGTCTTCAGTCTCCTGCCCGACTCTTCGCCTACCCCTGTTCTCGCTGTGGAGACAGGGTAGAGCACACGTGTCACCAGAGAACTCTGTCCAGACCGTCGTCCTCGCTCCCCGGGGGCAGACCTCGGTCCGACAACTCTTCGTGACTTCGCCTGACAAAGGCAGGCAGACCACGAGGCTCGCCCTGGCCCAGGCCAAGCGAACACCTCCTCCTGTGTCGTCATAGATGCCTGACATCCTTAAGGCTTCCAGGTCGCCTCCACAGTCGCAGCCTCCGGTGAACCAAGAGACGGTCCAACCGTGGTCGGGAGGCGAGATGGAGGATGGCGAGGTCCCTCGATCGATGCGTTCGGGATCCATCCTGTCCCTCAACCTGGACAGAGCGCCTTCCGACACTGGCTGTGACCCAGAACCCTCGTCTTCACCGGCGGACAACGAGGGCCTTCGGTGAGCAAGTAGGCGAATGGCGAGATCTCTGGGGATGCAAACCTCGTTCCCCACGAGGTCAGCGCCTGCCCCGTGTTCAGAAGGGTGGAGATCGAAGAAGCGGCCCAACCACACCTTCCCATGCTGGAACCGTTGGAAGGCGGTGAAAGCATCGTGGCGACTCCATCAACCATCCCTCCTCGTCGAGTCGTATCGAGGCATGGTACAAGATAGATGAGAGGGAGAAGAGCTGGCTCACGATCATCCGACACCCAACTCGATGATCGTCACCTCCTCCCAGTCCTCGGGCCGAGAATCTTCAACTCCCTCAGACCAGGAGGGAAAAAGATTCGACACAATAGGTCGAAAAGATCTACAGGCCGGACTCCTGCTGACCAAAATGGCCAACTACGGGCGTGTATGGGAGCTTATCACCAGATCCTGTGGGAAGGGCTCAACCCTTTTCCAGGATCTCTCCCAGCAACAAACTGCACTCCTTTCCATCTCACAGGAGCGCAGTCGCTAGCACACCACCAGATCCTGATGGCCCGCCATACGGGGACACCTCAGGAAAGCTGCTGGCCACGGTGTCGCCATCCGAGGCACGCGTGGTTGAAGTCCTCTGGTCTCTCTTCGAATTCCAAAGAAGACCATCGAGGACCTGCCGTTCGATGCCCAGGGACTGTTCTTTGCGGGCACGGACTGACAGACTCAAAGGCCACTCACGACTTCCGAGTCCTGGCCCGGCAAAGTTGGACCGGCCTCAACCACAACCCAGGCCCAAGTACTACCAACGAGGCGAAGTTTCAGCCCAGACAGCAGTACCGCCAGGCCCCTAGATATTCGGCTCCTCAGCAGCAGCAGCAGCAGCCGAGACAGCAACAACAGCAGCAGTCTAACAGACCCGACAGAGAGCAAGTCACGACCTCGCCATAACAATGGCAAGGGACAATCAATCGCAGCGTTTGTGGGGCGATGGATGATTTACCGCCTTCTCGCTAAGTACCGCTGCCACCATCATGCCTCCTCCCATCCTTCGACCACCACCACCTCACCCGCCGTCCGGAGACCGCCTGGCCCGTTACATCAATGCCTGGCGGCGCATCACCTCAGATGCATGGGTTCTCGGATTATCGAAAACGGCTATGCCTAGGAATTGGACGAGCTTCCACACACGGGGTTGGTCGTCGAGACTCAGCCGTCCAGGGTGATCTTGGAGGAGGTCGACAGCTTTCTTCAAAGGAGGCGATTTCACAGCTCCCCAAGAGCAAGGAAAGAGGGCATTCTTCTCCGATATTTCACCGTGCGAAGCCAGACGGTTCCCTCGTCCCATCCTGGACCTCAGAGACTTAAGCAGCGTGCGTTTCGCCGAGAAATTCAGGATGGTGTCGGTATCGTCCATTCTTCCGCTTCTCCGGTCCAACGACCACCGCGTCGTCGACCTCCGGGGCGCATACTTCCACGTCTCGATCCGGCCTGCTCATCGGCGTTTCCCTGAGCTTCAAGGTGGCGGGAAGGGGCGTGCCAGTTCAACGTCCTCCCGTTCGGCCTCGGGACAGCGCCTCGGGTATTCTCCAAGTGCATGTCGGTCGTGGCTGCGCATTTGAGAGGCAGAAAATCCGGATTTTCCGTATCTGGACGACTGGCTGCTGGCGGCTGATCCCCAGAACTCTTGCGGCAACAGGTCTCAAACAGCCCTACAACTACTCTCCTCATTAGGCCTCGCCTCAATGAGGAGAAATCTCAACTGGTCCCAACGATGACCATCAAGTTCATCGGCACGATGTTCGACTCCGTCGATCAGCTCGCTTATCTGCCAGGCGTCAGATTCAGGCTCTTCGGCCTTGAGATAAACAACTGCACCAGGCCCTGCAAAAGCAGATCAGGTGACCCTAGGCCACATGGCCTCCACGGTAGCTGTGACCCCGTTGGCGAGGCTCGCTTCAGGCCGCTACAGCGCTGGTTCCTCGACCATTTCGATCCGGTCAGGGAGCACCATTCGAAAAAGCTGTCCCTGCCGAGGCGGTCAAGGACTCCCTCCGATGGTGGACGTCCAAGAACAACGTGTGCAGGGGAGTGCCCTTCCACACAGTAGCCCCATCCATCACAGTGACGCCCGATGCGTCACTGTTGGCATGGGGAGGCCCCGCGGGCACCACGTCACTCCAGTGCCAGTGGTCGACGGGGGAGAAGCGCCATCACCTCAGCTATTTGGCGCTCCTAGCCATCGCCAAGACTCTCGGGCCTTCGCCCCCTCGTCATGGGAAAAGTAGTACTGGTCAGGACAGACAACATAGTGGCCATGTACTACGTGAACAAACAGGGGCGGAACGGGCTCGAGGACTCCCCTAGCCCTGGCCCAGAGCCTGTGGGAATGGTGTATCGTCATCAAGTGGCCTTGGGCCATTCATCTCCCGGGTCCAGTCGAGCGGGAGGCGGACTCCCTCAGCAGAACCGGCTGGTCGTCCCACGAATGGATGCTGCATCCGGGACAGAGCTTCACCGTGTCTTTCAGAGGTGGGGGTTCCCAGACGCAGATCTCTTCGCATCGCCGGAAAACAGCCAACTGCCAGTTTCGGTGCCAGGCTTGCCCGGATGCACACCGGGGATGCCTCGGGGCGCACTTCTGCTCGACTGGGCGACGGGGTTCTTTTATCTGTTCCGCCGTTCCAGCTTCTTCTCCGGATCATCGAGAAGATTCAACTCTCGGGGACCGATTGCATCCTCATCGCTCCCCACTGGCCGAGACAGGTCTGGTTCCTGACCCTCCTACACCTGGCGAGGCAGGACTACATGCCGCTCCACACCGAGCAGATCTGCTGACTCGGGAGAGCAGGATGCTCCTCCACCCGGACCTCCGTCCCTACACGCGACTGCGTGGAGGATCACCAGCGCCAGAGATCTCTCCAGCAGTAGCAGCGATCCTGGCAGCAGCCCACAAGCCGGCCACGTCGAAGCGTACTCGGCTTGCATAAGCCCTTATCACGAGGTTCCAGGCTTCCCGATCCGCCACCGTCTTCCCGCTGGCGGTCCCGTCGATCCTGGGTTCCTGGCGCAGTTGGTGACAGGGGTCTATCCATGTCCTCGGTGAAGACCCACTTGGCGGCCCTCACCTGGCAGAACCAGCAGAGGCGGTCCCTCGCTGTTTCAGTACCCGATGGTCAAAGAGAGGTTCCTGAGGGTGTTAACAACACTCGTCCCCGGTGCATCCACCAACACCGGGTTGGAACTTGGACCTGGTGCTGTCACTTGACATCCCCACCGTTCGAGCCGCTGTCATCCATCGACCTGCGGCTCCTATCCTGGAAGGTGGCCTTCTTAGTCGCCATTGCTTGGCGCGTCGCCCTTCCGAGCTGGCGGCTCCGTGTCGGCGAACCCTACCTGCTGTTTCTAGATATGGGCCATCCTACGGACGGACATCACCTTCCTGCCAAGGTGGTGTCTCCGTTCCGCGAACACTGACATTGTGCTCCCGGACTTGGGACTGGCCCGACCCGGGGACACGGGCTCGATGGCCAAGGGCCTCGGCGTCAGAAGAGCCCTTCTGATCTACAAGAACCGGTCGGCGGACTACCGCCATCGGCTGACTTTGTGTCATACGCCACCGACAAGCTGGAAGCTTGCCGGTGTCGTCGAGAACTCTCTCTAATTGGGTAGCATCCCTGGTTGAACTGTGCTATCAGATAGCCCGTCAGCCGTGCCCATCTAGGTCAAGGGCGGCTCGACTAGGGCAGTGGCCACGTCGACTGCGTTCCTCAGGGATTCCCTGGACCAAATTTGTAAGCGGCCATCTGGGCCAGCCCTTCTTCCTTTGTATCTCATTACGGGTAGACACCCCTATTTAAGAGGGCGGCCTTTGGTCGATCGATTCTTAGCCCCAAGGCCCCGCAAGGAGCGGCCGAGTAGTCAGCCCTATCTCTTCCCTCCTGGCACGGGTCGGTCGACAGTTGCGTCGATCAACCACCTCTTGTTCATTGCACTATCAAGGTTAAGTGTGTGCTGTGCCCCAGTAGGGGGCACAGTCTACCGATTAAGCGCGGCACCCACTGACGGGTTAGGTTGCACCAGTTGTGCACCTTTTGTTCTCAGGTTGTGCTCGTTGCACTCACTGTTATGAGGCCTGTGTGCCTGACATGAATGGTGCTTGTTGCACTTCTGCTATGAGCCTGTGTGCCTGGCATGAATGGTGCTTGTTGCACTTATGTTGTGAGGCCTGCGTGCCTGACATGAATGATGCTTGTTGCACTGTGTTTACAAGTGGGAGCCTGCCTTCCACTCATTTTATATGTCTAACATGTTATTTATTCAGGTTGCTGGTTGCAATAAACCTGTTCATTTTCTACAATCTGGCTGGTTTGTTCCCACCTCCTTTACCTTAGCTCGGTAAATCTTCATAAGTGTGCATTCACAGAGCTCTCGAAGAAGAATGGTAGGTTACATACCTGTGACCATCTTTCTTCGAGTGAAGCTCTGTGAATCCTAATGTATTTTAATATGTTGTTGTAGTTGTTTTTAAATTGTATAGCATTGAATTTTTGCTGTTATGCCAGTCTGAGTCCCTCGATGGAGGTGAGAAGGTTGCGGTACAAAAGTTTTAAATAAAATAAAAAAAAACTGTTCTCAGGAACAGGGGCCTCATCTGAAACTGCACTTTGCACATCAGTATGCTCACTGTCAATTTCAGCATCCCCATCAGGCACATGAACACCAATCCCATTATTCCCATCATTCCCATCATGCACATGAAAACCAGGCTGCAACACCACACAGAGGCAGGCCAATGTAGAGAGCATTACAGTAGTCTAACCTTGGATTACCATGGCCAGACAAGTACGAGGCCAGCCTCCTAGCTTGTCGAAGATGGAAAAACGCCACTCTGTTGACAGCGGAGACCTGGGCCTCCATTGACAGCAGAGGTCCAAGGACTCCAAGGCTTTTTACTGATGATGACGGGCATAGTGCATGCCATCCAGGGTTGGAAGCTGGACATCCCTACCACCCGGACGACCCAGCCAAAGGATCTCCGTCTTCGCTAAATTCACTTTCAACCTACTGGCTCGCAGCCATCCAGTGATGGCTTCAAGGCAGATGAGTATCAATTATCAGGTCAGACCGGCCTTCCATCTTCAGAATGAGCTGAGTGTCATCAAGTACTGGTGACACTCAAGCCCCTCTACATATCAGCTGAGCAAGTGGTCACATATAGCTGTTGAATAACAGAGGAGGAGAGAATGACCCCCTGGGGAACCCTCGGAGACCAACTGTCTCCTCCTCACTCATTGCCGGTTCCGGAAGAAGGGAAGACAGCCAATTTAAGGCTGTCCCCTCACCAACAAGGCGGTGAGTCAAATCCTATCTGAAACACTGTATCAAATGCTGCCGTGAAGTCCAATAATACAAGCAGCGCCGATCCGCCTTGATCTAGCTGGCAACGTAGCTGATCTGAGATGGAGACCAGAACCGTCTTGTTTGCATTTGTT
>JARBWK010004075.1:0-11053 GCA_030556195.1 Anolis apletophallus | reverse complement strand
CAAGGCAGAGACACCAAACTTGGCAACAAAAATAGGCCTCAGGCAAGGAAGGTTTTTAGTAAAGAAACTTCCCCCCCAAAACCTAGAAAGCCCCCAAAACAACGATGAAAAACAACTACATTTCCCAGCGTCCTCTGCGGACGCCAGCGAATCCCATTGGCTGACATCGGCCCACAGAAAATGCCGGTGCCGCTTCCCAGCGGGGGCCACGCCCCTGCCATCCCCACAATCACTCCACCCCCCTTCCCCGGGCTGGCCCCCCCCTGCTATCCCCACAACCACTCCACCCTTCCCCCGGCCAGGCCCCGCCCCTGCCATCCCCAAACCACTCCACCCCTTCCTGGCCTGGCCGCCCCACACGCAACAATTTCTTCAAAATAACTGCCGCCAAAACAAATCACCTCAGGACAGCATCCCACACACCACACCCAGTTGGACTGCCGAGGACACGCAGTGCCAAAAGGACAGGCTCCTTCCGCCTCGCCCACACTGGCCAAACCACAAAAACTAACCACCAGCCACACAATCACAACAACAAAATCAACAAAAACACCACACACTCCTCCAGACACTACAACTCTCACAACCACACTCGAGAAACACAATCCAAAAGACCAAGCCAGCACAAAATACCACACAACGCCAATATGCAGAAGATACACAACTATGTGCACAGAGCACATACATACTACTCACAGGACAAAAGACACACACTCAACAAACACCACACCCATAACATGACAGCCACACAACTCGCGATACTTACCTCTAGAGACCCACAACACAACAGACACACAACACACACAACACATACATACCACTGCTAAACAGAAACCAGCACAGTACAACCAACTAACACACCCCACATACACACCGTATATCCACAACACACTACCACTGCACACTCACAACAAACTACACACTCAACACCACACACTCTTCTCCAAGCACCATCCCAAACACACACCACCAATCCTCCACTTTACAAACACCACCCCCCACAACATGACAGCCACACAACTCGCGATGCCTACCTCTACAGACACACTACACAACTCACACACAATGCATACATACCACTGCTAAACAGAAACCTGCACAGTACAACCAACTAACACACCCCACATATACATCGTACATCCACACCACACTACCACTGCACACTCACAACAACAAACTAAACACTCAACACCACAAACTCTTCTCCAACCACCATCCCAACCACACACCACCAACTCCACAGGACTTCAACATCCCACCCACCAGAACAACCCACAACGACACAGCCATGACCCCACCAAGACCGTAAGTAACATCATTTCCAACCCTTACATACTCAGACATTGCAAAATGAATGCAGTTTAACACTACTTTAACGGCCATGGTTTTGGATCACATGGTTTTAACAATTGGTTTTTAATATTATGTTTTTATGTTTTAATGTCTTGTTTTTATTATATACTGGCCGTCCCTTGCCACGTGTTGCTGTGGCCCATTCTATGTATATGTGTTGTGTGTGTGTATGTATGTGTATATGTGTATATATATGTGGTTTGCGCATGCGTTATAATGTATTTTTATTTTTTGGCTTTTAAAGTTTCTAACACTGTATTTTTATGAGTGCTGGTCACTCGTTGGCCTGATAGGTGTATTGTGTCCAAATTTGGTGTCAATTCGTCCAGTGGTTTTTGAGTTATGTTAATCCCACAAATAAACATTACATTTTTATTTATATAGATGTTGATTTTGACATGTGTGGCATCAAATTACTGCCTTTTATCAGCTACTCTTGAGTCCCCTTCAGGGTGAAAAGGGTGGGGTATTGATGTGGGAAATAAATAAATGGTCAGAGATGACTGGAAGGAACACAAGAGCAGCAGCAACAAAAGTACTGGAGAGAGTACACCATGTAGTGGAGAGCAGTGTTTCCCAACCAGTATGCCGTGGCACACTAGTGTGCCATGAGCAATCATCAGATGTGCCGTGGGAAATTGGAACCTCCAATACCCTTTCTTCCCCCTCCTGCTCTCTGGGTGTAGGTGAACTACAACTTCCAAACTCAACGTCAATTCCCAAGCAAACCCTTTCAGTACTTTCTGTTGGTAATGAGAGTTCAATATGACAAGTTTGGTTCAATTCCATTGTTGCAAGAGTTCAGGATGCTCTTTGATTGTGTGTTAACTATAAATCCCAGAAACTGTAACTCCCAAATGTCAAGGTCTATTTTCCCCAAACTCCATCTGTGTTCACATTTGGGCATATTGAGTATTCATGCCAAGTTTGGTCCTGATCCAACATTGTTTGAGTCCACAGTGCTCTCTGGATATAGGTGAACTACAACTCCAAAACCCAAGGTCAATGCCCAGCAAACTCTTATAGTATTTTCTCTTGGTTATGGGAGTTCTGTGTGGGAAGTTTGTGTCTTTCTGCCATTCCTGCCAGGATATCTATGTTGTGTTCATCGAAACAGATCTAGGTTTCATACTGAGTGTATAAATACATTTAAAAACATATTAACTATATGTATTACTGTGTTAGAGTGTCATTTTGTGTCATTTTGGTTAGTGGTGTGCCCCAGAATTTTGTAAATGTAAAAAGTGTGCCGCGGCTCAAAAAAGGTTGGGAAACACTGGTGCAGAGGATAAATTGAGGCTATAGTTGACCATACAGTTGCACTTGAGGACCTGTAGTAGCCTAGAGAGGAGTTTGCTCAAGTAAAGAAATGTGTTTTTATTCATGGTTTTTCCCCTTTTAGGGGAGTTCTGCACCCCTAACCTCAGTAAATGTGGAGGAATGACTACATATACCTGCAAGCAAAATGTGGGTTCCTCAAAACAGAGATGTAGCTAGTGCTATACATGAAGTACAGAGGTTGTGTTTGCTTTTCTCCCCTGATGATTCATTTCTCTTTCAAAGAATATGCCTTTCTGAACAGTGGATGGTAATCCTTAAGGGTTTTATTTTTTAAAAAGAGCCTTAAAATTTAATGTTTGTTCAACAGTTGTCTGGAGAACTCTTATAGAGAAAGGAAAAGAATTATTTATCAAAATAACCTGAAAACTAAAATTTGACCTTGTCTGTGCTGATTGGCACATTATAAGAACACTCAGAGCACCCTTTGTACAACATTTAAAATCACCCAAATCTTGTCTTTACAAGTTCAAGTGTTTCTAGTCAAGCGGAACTGTCACGTTTCAGCATCCTTCACAAACTCTTCCATTGAGATCTCTCAATATGTAAATGATATAAGCTGAAATCACTTAGTTCATTGGCTGAAGACCAGACAGATCTTTAATCATCTGACAGGAGTGCTTTTAAAATGCTAAGTAGTTTTTGACGGGAGTAGTTTCTGGCAGAAAGCTCAAAACAGTTGTCTCAACAAATTGCTTTGCACTTTCTATTGGCAGCCTTTCTGTTCTGCCTGAAGGAGAGCTCTGTGTAACTTGAAAGTCTGCATAATATCCCATTGGCAGATGCTGGTCCCACCAAAGAGACTTTTATGTTTTGATTGTTAACAGCCCGACTAGATGTCATTATTTAGGTGCCATCCCAACTCCTATCAAATTGAAGGGAAGTCTCCTGTGTTGCTCCTGCTACATCACAACAGCCTCTTCCATTGGGTTGTTGTGAGTTTTCCGGGCTGTATGGCCATGTTCCAGTAGCATTCTCTCCTGATGTTTTGCCTGCATCTATGGCAGGCATCCTCAGATGTTGTGAGGTGTGTTGGAAACTAGGAAAATTGGGTTTATATATCTGTGGAAAGTCCAGGGTGAGAGAAAGAACTCTTGTCTGTTTGAGGTAGGTGTGAATGTTTCAATTGGCCACCTTGATTAGCATTTAATGGCCTAGCAAGATCTGGCTTCTTACTCCTATTTTCCACTGCCAGGATGGCTCTTGTCTTACTTGGTGGATAACATGCTGGTTGGAGTGTGTATTTTATGTTGAACCCCAGGCCAAGATGTATGGGAAACCAGACTCCATGATGGTATTGCAGGCATGAACAAAGCTAACCAAAACGAAAAATGGGGAAAGTTGCTACTACGCTAAACACAAACCCTAAGAGGGGATCAGTATACACTTGGTGTAATCAAGGCTGTAGTAATAATGGTCTGTGACATAACATAAAACCGGTATAGAAACATATGATATAAACATCTTGATTCAACATATCACAAAGAGCCCTCTAAAGCAGGGGTGCTCAGGAAGTCGATTGCGATCGACTGGTCGATCCTGGGACCGAGGGAGGTCGATCCCAGCTGGATTGGGTGCTTCTGAGGGGGCGGATCAATGCCGTGCTAACCCCGCCCCCTCCGCCGGCTCCAGCATTTCCACAGCTTCTCCAGGGTAGAGAAAGGTTATGCCAAGCCAATGGTGGCTATCTATGCCACCACTGGCTTGGCATAAACTTTTTGTACCCTGGAAGGGAGGGAGGAGGGAGGGAGGGAGGAAGGTGAGGATATTTGGGATGTGCTTTGATATTCCTGCTCTTAACCTCCTCTGTGTTCATCTGGCGTCTGCACAGGCCTCACAGCATCTACTCCTCTGCCCTACGTATATCCTTGCAAGCCTTTCAGACAGAGCTTTGGAACATTGCTTGTTTGGACTGTGCTTTCCAGAGTCCTCCAATTGCCCTGCTGGCTTAGAGAATTCTGCAGCTTTAGCTGAGAGGAGAAGGAAGGGGAAAGTTCTCTGTTCTCTTTTCAAGGCAATTGGTATACTACCCTGATTCCTAGTAGAAAACCAAGGGCCAAATGCTGTATTAAATGAGGGACTTATGGTCTTACATGGGACTTCAATTCCCAAGACCCTTAGCTAGTAGTGGTGAGAGGAGATGAAGTCCAATGACACCTGGAGAACCCTCCATGATAGGGACAGTGATGGCAGGCCTATGTCTTTAAATGTAGATGGGCCTCATGACTGCTGCATAAAATGGATGTTGGTGGCAGGGTTGTCACTAAGCTGGGAAGCAGATGTCTTCTAATTTGCTCCCTATTCTTGTTGAATCCCCAAAGCTACCATCTCCACTGAGTTGTGAGCCGATCTGTTGCCTTCAGTGAAGGATGTGTGCTCAAGTAAACCTGAATGAAATGGGATGCAGGAGGCACTATTTTCTTTTCTTTTGCTTCAAGCAGAGGAAATATTTGACTAGCTCCAGATGGCAGTGGCTGACTGTTAGCATTGAATTTTGCTGTTAGCCAGTCTAAGTCCCTCTACGGAGGGATATAAAAGTTTTAAATAAATAAATAAATAAGATGCTAGACCCTACATTCAGAATAGATTCAGTAGCTTGGATTGTCAGATTATTGCATTTTGAATAGCAATTCATGAGTCAGCACAAGATATATTTTCGCAGTTTGAGATGACCTGCAGTGTGACATGTTTGACACCAGATGGCGCTGTCTCAAGACTGCTAAATGGAACCTTGAGGAATTTCCGTTACAAAGTGACAGTTGGGATTTGTCAGTTGGGATTTGATATCTGTGAGGAAAGGATGTTTAGAAAGGTAGCTGTGATGGCTGTTGTTTTTCGATGTTTTGCCAGTTATTGTTAAATACACCAATACAAAGTTATATATTTACCTTGTGAATTGAATGAGAGTTTCATTATTCACACCGAACAGAGACTGGAGTTTTTGGGCCGATGGGGAATTAAACTTCTATATTTCTGTTGCCTATCCACTGTGACATAAATACTCAACGCCGAAGAGGTTATGGGCCCAGATCCCAGAACACAGAACACAGAATCCAGAATTGCAGAGGCACAGAGATACTACATAACCCATAATTCATAGAAAAAAGTTTTTGAATAACACTGCAAATTGCAGCAGAAGTCGCTGTTTACCTCAGTGTTAGAGAAAAAAAGCTGAAGTGAATTTTTGCCAGGAGCATCTGTAGTGTGAAGAAAGATGGCATTATTTGGAGCACAGCATCATTTAGAAAAACTCAGAGGCAGCTCAAATTATTTAATATGGGCTACCAAAGTGCGAGCAGTTTTGGCAAAGGAGGAGCTGTTATCCTGCTTAACACACCGACCTATTTCTGATGCAGAAAGGTTGAAAGATGGCAAGGCAAGGGCTACCATCATCCTGTCAGTTGACGATAGGCACCTCACATATTTAGCTCTGGAAGAAACAGCCGCTGACTGTTGGAAAAGGCTTGAAAAGTTGTGTCAGCAGGCTACTGGAGGCTCAAAAGTTTTATTGAGCAGAGAACTGTTTTCACTGAAGCTTCTGTCAATGGAAGATTGTGCCAGAGAGACTCATTTGAGTAAAATGCTGAGCCTATTTAATGATTTAGCAGCAAAGGGGCACCAATTTTACAGAAGATCAGAAAGGCTTAATTCTACTAAGCAGTTTGGGGCAGAGCTACAACTCATTCATTGACTCCATGCAATCTGTGAGAAGAGGACATCAACTTCGACTTAGTTTCGACTAGATTGGAGAACTGGGCTTGTTACAGAAGAAATGCCCAGCAACTTTCAACGGAGAAGACGGTCAACAAAGGCTTCAATATGAAGAGGAAAGAGACAATCCAGTGTGACATCATCTGTTACATTTGTAATAAAAGAGGACACAAAGCTGGACAATGTCATCAGAACAAGTTTAAGAAGAGTGAATCAGCACAGAGCAAGAAAGAACAGATCAACAATTCAAGAAAAGACTCTGATTCAGGCTGTCTGTTGATGAGTTTACAATGTAACAATGATTTTATTCCTCAGGTACCTTGGATTATTGACTCTGGGAGTGCAAAGAGTTTTGTTAAGGATAGTAAATTGTTAGCAGAGAAGGAACCTTTATCTGGTTCTATGCAAAGTTGTGTGAGTCTAGCCAATGGTCAAAGGTGCAAGGTTTTAACAAAGGGAGAAGTTGAAATTGGTCAACTTAGTCTAAGTTAGACAATGTTTATTTAGTTCCTGAGCTAGAACACAATGTTCTAGGGTGAAACAACTTTGCAGACCATGGTTTATCCATTGTGTTTGAAGGGGGTTATGTAAAATGAGTAATAAAAAAACAGGTATGTATAAGGAAGTAAAATTTCAAAATGGTTTCTATAGAATGAATGCTAGTAATAAAATGTCTACAAATAGTATTCAGAGTTTGGAAGGGAAACCTCTCTGCATGGTGACAGATGTCTGCACATGCTACACAGGAAGTTTGGCCACATGAACTATAATATGATTAGAAAGACTGCACAGCTAGTAGGCATTCAAATACCAGAATGCAGAAATTATTTAGAGTGTGCTGTCTGTAACAAAACAAAGTTAAAGGCTTATCCTGTTGCCAAAAGGAGTGATAGAGTAACAACTAAGTTACAGTTAGTGCACATGGATCTAGCTGGACCTTTTCCAAAGAGTATTGGAGGGAATGTATTTCTACTAGTAATAGTAGATGATAGGTCTCGATTTGGCTTCGTTTATCCTCTGAAAGGTAAATTTCAGGTGTATGAAAAATTTATTGAATGGTACAATTTTGTGAAGAACCAATTTCCTGATTTGACTGTTAAACAAGTTCAATCTGATAGAGGAGGTGAATTTGTGAATGAAAGACTTAAGATTTTTTTTAAGGATAAAGGAATTTGGCATAGGAAACAAATCCGTGTGTATCAAAAGAAAATGAATTGCGGAGGCGTCGCTAGGTGTAATTCAAACCATGGTAAAATCAATGCTTGAGGATGCACAAATGTCCAAAGGTTTTTGGGCAGAAGCAGCTAACACTGCCAATTACGTGCTGAATAGGTTATGGACCTCAAGTGTAAATGAAATCCACATTTTATTTGTTTTATGAAGACACTCAAAGGTGGATCATTTTCAAGTATTTAGTGCGCATGCAAAAATGTCTTAATTCCTATACAGCAAAGAGCCAAAGAGATCAGCATTGGGTAAAGATGCAATTTATTGGATATGAAGGTGGAACGAAGGCTATAGATTCTGGAATGGCTCTTCTCAGGGGAAGAAGATCACAGTCTCTCCAGATCTGTAAAGTTGAAAATAATACTCATTGGGATAGAATTCATGCGAACACTGAAGTGTTCATAACCCCAAGTGTTTCTAGAGTAAAGAATGAATCTGAAGTTGTAGAGGTATTAGATGAGGCAAATGTGGAAGAAAGCAAGGAACAATCTGAAGAAAGTAATTTTCATGATTTTTAACCACAAACTCTGACTTAGTGTCCAAATCCGTAACAGAGGTTGATGGACATTGTCAAGGAGATTAAGGATGTGGAGGAGACTAAGGATGAGATTCCTAGGAGATCCACACGTATCACTAAAGGAATTCCACCAGCCAAGTACCAAGTCACGCAAATAGGAAGTATAGAGTGGAAAGATCTAATTCTTACGCTGAAGCATTGCGTAGACCAAAAAATGAACGTGATTGTTGGGTAAAAGCAAAGGAATTTTGATTCACTTCATTCTTTAAATGTTTTAGAACAAGCAAATGTAACCAAAGATGTAAAGGTAATTGGTTGCAAGTGGGTATTTAAAAGGAAAACACAAGTTGATGGTTCATTATTGTACAAAGCAAGATTGGTTGCACAAGGTTTTGGTCAAATTTACAATCAAAATTATGATGAGGTATATGCTCCAACGATTAGACCTGAAACAATTAGGACTGCTTTAGGCATCGGTGTGCAAAGAAAGTATGTTATAAGGCACTTTGACATTGCCACAGCTCATTTAATCGCAGAGCTGACTAACAATGTTTATATGAGAGCAATACCTGGTTTTGAAAAATACTCCAACTGGGTGTGTACTGACTACGGAAAGCATTATACGGGCTAAAGCAAGCAGCGAGATGCTGGAACCAGTGTATAGGCGAAAAGTTAAAAAGGGTCTTGGCTTGAAAAACCGAAGTGTAGATACATGTCTATATAAGAAAGGAAAAGCAAAAGCATTTGTTTTGGTGTTTGTCGATGATCTCTTAATACTAGCACCATCCAAAAAGAATGTGGAACAAGTTTTCAAGGGACTAAACTCAAGTATGACTGTAAAAGATCTTGGAGAAGTCCGGAAATACTTAGGCGTAAATGTAACTAGAACTGAAAAGATATTTGTCTAGTTCAAAAGACAAAATGTTTGAGTTACTTGAGAGAACAAGATTGACTCTGTGTAAAACAGTAGCAACTCCAATGGTACCAGATTTTTTAAAGCTTGATAGAGGTGAAATGTTTGACAATCAAACATTGTATAGATCAGTGGTTGGGAGCCTCTTGTATTTGGCAAATTGGACTAGGCCTGACATCGCCTATGCCACTAATGTACTAAGCAGGAGAGTGAATGAACCAACGTTGACTGATTGGCAAGCTGTAAAACGAGTGTTAAGATATTTGAAAGGAACATGTGACAAAAAGCTAAATTTGTCCAAAAGAAAGTATGAAGGGGTTTGCAGACGCAAAGTTTGGTGACAACGACAAAACTTGTCATGTTCGGGTATCTAATTAGTTTTAATGGGATACAAGTGACATGGAAATCTAAGTAAACAGTCACACGTTTGTTTATCCATGGCAGAAGCCGAATTTTCTGCTTTGTCTGACTGTTGTACAGAATTAGAGTGGATAAAGGCTCTAGTAAACGAGTTCCAAAGTTTTGAAGATAAGATATCTTTATTTACTGATTCTCAATCTTGTATGGCAATATCAAATGCTGAAGGATTAAAGCAGAGAACAAAATATATTGGGGTAAGGTACCAAAATGTTAGAAAGTTAGTACAGGATGGTTTTATTAATCCTGTGTATGTACAGTCAGATGAGAATATGGCTGATATGTTTACTAAAGCATTGACCAATTATAAATTAAATGTATTTTGTAAGAAGATATTGTTATTATAAGTAATGTGTGTACTTGTGTTGCTCATGAGGAGTGTCAGATTATTGCATTTTGAATAGCAATTCATGAGTCAGCACAAGATATATTTTCGCAGTTTGAGATGACCTGCAGTGTGACATGTTTGACACCAGATGGCGCTGTCTCAAGACTGCTAAATGGAACCTTGAGAAATTGTCAGTTACAAAGTGACAGTTGGTGACAGTTGGTTTGGGAATATCTGTGAGGAAAAAGGATGTTTAGAGAGGTAGCTGTGAGGGCTGTTGTTTTTCGATGTTTTGCCAGTTATTGTTAAATACAATTCAATACAAAGTTATATATTTACCTTGTGAATTGTATGAGAGTTTCATTATTTACACAAACAGAGACTGGAGGTTTTAGCCGATGAGGAATTAAAGTTCTATATTTCTGTTGCCTATCCGCTGTGACATAAATACTCGACGCCGAAGAGTAGAGCATTTGTCTTCTGCTCACAGGGGCATCAGAATTAGCTTCTGCTTTGTCAAATGGAAAAGCAAGTGTGCCATAAGTGCCATTTGAGCCTGAAGAGTCAATTGGATAGTCTTCTGTGTATGGGAGACCAGAACCAACCAATTGTCTTGGAAATTATGACTGATCTCCTTTGTTGGAAGACAGAGGTATGTATTCACACCACTTCTTCTGTTCCTGAAAGAATGAAAAGAAATTTTGTAGTACTGTAAAAATTAAAACATTTAATATGGCATAAGCTTTCATGGCCTGTAGTCCCTTTGTCAGCACACATGGTGTGTTCGTCGGCAGATTATTGCATTCATCTTTTTATGTGGAAGAGGTGAATGGGTGGAGATTAAGTATTGAGCTGAAGGGAATAGCAATCATTGCTTTAAAATGTGGTTGTTGACAATAACTTGGTGGAAAGAATGGCATTGTTTACACTGAGCATATGAGATGATAAGGCTTTGGCCTTGTGAAGGCTGGTACCTGAATGTGGAAAGGGTCCCATCCTGTCCTTCACTTCTGGCAAAATTTTATTTGGTTAGCTCAATCTTGGGAGGAAACAGGACTGAGGAAGCTAGACCAGAGGTGGGCAATTATTTTTTCCAAGGGGCCACACGAGAGACAAAAAATATTATGGAGGGCTGCACCTAAAGGCTGAACTACATTCTAATCTACATTATTTATTTATTTATTTATTTACTATATTTACTATATGTTACACATCATTAATATTAACATATTAATATATCAATAAATAT
>JARBWK010004074.1:0-11053 GCA_030556195.1 Anolis apletophallus | reverse complement strand
TGACGGGACCTTGCCGATAGAACAAGCTACCTCCGGGCAAGAACCCCGGTCACTCTCTAACTTTTCCTTATATACAATCAATGGCTGTCGTTCCCGTCTCCTCCTTCTTCATCATTTTTCATTGGTTCACAGCATTAACACATCTTTATTAACCAATAAATCATCACATCATTTAGCATCATTTCTAAAAGCATTTTCATTTGTTAAACAGCACTACACAGTTATAATCCCCATTCCCATAGTCAGTTATCTGCTAGCTGACCATGCTGTTCCGAATCTGCAACATTTTCTAAACCGCTCCTCTATGCCAGCAAGGAGGGGCGGACTCATTTACCCATGCGCAGCGTTCTACCAATTGGAAACAATGTAAACAGAGCCACGCTGGGTGCTAGCTAGGCCAATCAAGGCTTGTGTTATCAGGGAAGGCACATGGTGTTCCCTGGCAAATCACTGCGGGTGCCTTCCGTACCAATCAGAGTGCATTATTCTCGGACTTGGCTGCCAACATGATTTTTGGCAAACTACTTCTCTATTCTAAGGCCTATTATGCTTGTGCATCACTCCTCTCTGACTGTACTTCTGCTAAAGGCACCAACTCTGCTTTACTTTCACTGTCTTTGGATCTGACTTCAGAAAAACTCTGCGAGCCCTACAAATGAACACTTAGGTGGCATTTTAATGCTGATATTTTTATCAGCATTATTTTTTGACTTAATCAAGTTTTAATCATGTTAACTGCATGTTTATTTTAACGTATGTTGTATTGTATGTGTATGTCAAACGTTTTTGATACGGCCAGTGGGCTAATCAATAAAGACCATACCCACAAATGAACAACCTGAACTAAACTTGCCACAAAGAAGTCCCATGGCCAACTAATTTTACTGAAGTGGTTTGGGGCAATTGACCTTAATTTTTGGGAGTTGTAGTTCACCTGCATCCAGTAATACTGTGACAGCCCCCCCCCACACACACACAGACAATTGACCAGCACAAAACTAGACACAGAGAATCCCCATGACCCAGTGAACATATTGCAGGAGTTTGGGGGGAATTGAACAGGATTTTTTGGAATTGTAGTTAGTAAATGTGATGAAATGGTATGAAACTCGAGCTGATGCCCTCTATCCAATGCAATGTTTTTGAATCAGCGCCTCAAATAATCCCCGAAAATACAGGCCTAAGAACCAAGACAACAAGGGGGCAGGGCGAATAGAATTTTAAACAGCCATGATTTAAAATGCGCTACTTGAACACTGGGATAAAGATTTCCACTAGATGGCCCATGTGGTCTCTTCCAACTCTATGATTCTATGAAAAGGCATTACAGGCCAGCCATCCTCCCTGCCAGAAAGAGGGGGGGGGGGTGGAATGGAGGAGGAAAAGAGAATGTTGAGGAGGGGGTGTTATCGAACAACCGCCAATCCCCAGGCCTGTTGTCTGACAACCGGGCAAGCCCCGAGGACCGACTACGGGGCAGAGACCGCGAGGGTTCAGTTAACCTGGCGAGCCCGGAGCGGCTAGGTCCTCGTATCCTACCCGCCTCCCTTGATCCAATTATGCTCACCAATGCTGCAAGGTAGATGCCACGAAATTGTTTATTCTGCTCAGCTGAGAGGATGCGAACCGCAATACCCTGATTCCCGCAAAGAACGCATGCGTGTACATTCAAAACATTGGTTTTTAAAGGTTACAGAACTGTCAAAACAATTGAATTTCCCGCCTGCCCCCTTCTGGGCCGGCTCCGTCGATGATTGGTCGGAACGTTGAGATCAGCTGATGGATGGGGTGTTGACCGGCTCTGGGGAGCCTATCGGCGCTTACTCCCATTCGCCACCCTAGCCAATCAGGAGTCTGTGGCCATATATGGAATGTCCGGGAAGGGGAGCTCAGACGGAAATCGCTGTCAATATAGCATATGAATAAAACAAAAGAATCCTGGTCAGGTAAACGACCTGAGGTGATACCTGGGAGTGATGGGATTAATGAGATGGTACGTCATTCTTGAGAATGAAAGGGGAAAAGGGGAAGAGGCCTGATGACAGGGATTCACTCAAGCCTTTGTGTGAATAAGGGGTCTATTTTGGGACACAGCCTGGTTTCCGAGGCCAGACGTGGCTCCCGCTGTGAGAGTAAATATTCAATGTCCAGGTTCCAAAGGCTGAATTAGTTAGACTAGAAATCCGACCGTTAAAACATCCTCTGGACTGATGGAACGTGGGCCCGAGGCAAGAACTCGAGTGACCAAAACAAGATTTCCACCAGAGAGCACATGCAATGAGAAAGGTGATGGTCCATAAAGATTTGGAATGGGAATTTGGTTACATTTCCCCTCAGCTGACACAATAGCAAGTACAGGCAGTCTTTTCTTTACATGACAAAAGGGAGAGAGGGGAAGAGGTTACAAGGGGTCAGGGGGAACATGGAGGCAATATTGTACAGATGCACAAACACAAAGATGAATCTTTATTTTGGTTTCTGCTTTCCTGATGTCAGCCCAAACACAAACAGATGTGGCCTCCTGCTCCATAGGCCAATTCCTTTCTCAGAACTTTTCCTTCTGAGCTCAGAGATGTCCCAAGAATGAGAGGAGAGGGGGAAAGAGGAGAATAAAGATAAAAAGTGTAAAAGCAAAAATAAGTTCCTTTCCTCCCTTTGGGGGTCCCGAACCCGGGATTCCCATTCCAAGCGGCCTTGGCCCTGCCGCTTGAGCTACCGCATCTTTCCCTTGGGCGCAGCTCTCCTCGCAGTCTTAAGGCGCCCGGGAAGCGGGAGGAGAGGAAAAAAATATAAAAATTCAGGAAAAATGGGGAGAAGGTTAGAAAGAGCGGGAACCCTTTGGACAGGCTCCGGTGGGGCTTAGGGAGAAGGCGTGCGGGTTTTCACCCGAGAACAGGCGTGCGTGCTGAAGTTGGGACTTGTTCACTGGCGGAACGACCTGCTGCTTGAAATCTGCTGATCTCGACAACAAATCCTCCCTTAGAGGCTAAAGCAAGCTAAGGGGCCGCCCCTTAGCTGCGATAAGCCTCTATTGCCACATTGTACCCGTCGAGGGGCAGCATGACCATCTGCTCGGAAGGTTTTGACCGGAAACTTTGGAGGCAATTTCGGAAGAGGGTGAGGAAGCAGGAGCCGCAACACCCCAAGAGGAGAAGGAGGAAGAGGGCTCCCAGGAAGACTAGGAAGCCCTTCCTCAACCAATCCAAGGAGGGAAGCCAGTCAGTGAGGAAAGACAAATCAAAGCCAATTTCTTTCTTGATGTTGGTGGCGATTTCAGTCATACCCTGGATGTCTCGGTTAATGGATGCTGTCCTGTCACTTAAGTTGAAACAACACATACCATGGACGGATGAGCATGAGAGGTGATGTTTGAGCAAAAGGAAATCTACTGCCGCTCTGTTCTCGAGAACTGCCTCCCTTAGCTCGGACATCTCAGAGGCCATAGATGCGAGAGCATGGGAAGTGAAGTTTATGTCCTTCACTAGAGCGCAAGCCAGATGCTTGACAGCCCGGTAGTTCATAGCAGCAGCAACACCAGGAAGGAACACTGCAGTGGCCACGAATTTGGGGACCCCGGCCAAAATAACAGAGGGGTCACAATCTGGATCTAAGGTCTGGGTGGATCTTGCCTGACGATGTAGAGTGTGTGCCAGCTCTACATTCTTTTTGGAAGGCATGAATAGGGTTAGTTTCCCCAAAGCACAGGTGCCCAGAGTGGACTGTGCAGGGAGATATGAATAAGCCATATTTCCACATATGAAGAACCAACCAAGGGGCAATTTGATGTACCCTGCAGCGGGAGCCACAGAGTAGGTGTGGGAGCAATTTAGTGAATTGTCTCTGGGCAAATGGTGACACACAGGGCCTAAACATTGAGAAATTTGGAAGCACTGCTTGGCAGGAAGGATATGGGCCAATCTCATCGCTATCATGCCAGGTTCCTTCTCAGGGACCGTCATCCTCCATTTCCACATATCTTGGTAGGAGACTGGTCGATTGGGCATGGCAGCCCAAGGGGTGAGTTCCCTGAATGTCTCTAGGTCCGATGGTATACCAATAAGACAGGTAGAAAACAGATCAGTAGCCGAGACATCACTGGCCAGGCAGAAATCAGTGACATTTAAAACCTTAGTGGCGACCTGTTCCCAAAAATTTGTTTTTGAAGACAGCCAATCAGTGAGGTAAGGTGAGGCATGGAGGAGGATGGGCGAGAGCCCCAAAAGAAAATCAGGCGGACTGACATGACGGTGGACAGGAGGAGAGGTGGAGGGAGAAAGAGAGAGAGAGAGAGAGAGAGCAGTCTCTGGACCCAGAAAGTAGAGAAGAAGCTTACTTTGTTAACGTGCAGGAGGCAGAGGAAAACCTCCTCTCTGTGGCGGCTGGACGGACAGCGGGAAACTGAAAACAAACACGTGTCCTGCGAGAACAGCTGATTCTGACAGGAGTTTGACACACAGTATGCGAAAATGGGATCCCGCGGCGCTAGAGAGAAGGGGACTTGGGGAAGTGAGTCAGTGGCTGGTTCTGGAACAAACGGGAAAAAGTTCTTTCTCCTCAGGAGTCCGGTTGGTGTGCGGGGGCCCAGCGGGGGCCATCCAGTGAATACTGTGCCTGGTGCTGTTTGGCAAAAGGGGAGGTCCCATAGGGTGACTGGGACAGTTCTTGAAGGAGGGGGGGGGGAATGTAGGAAGTTGGTCTCTCAGGTAGCAGTGAAGAGGAAAACAAAGTGCTGGTCCACGAGGGGTGAGGCTTGGCCTTCGCAGGTGTTTCTTTAAGCTGGCTCAGCAGACGTCCTGGATCTGTGGCAGTCCTCATTGGGGATTTTCCAGAGGGGCATTTTCCGGAATAATGCCTCCCAGGTCTCTCTCCTTGGGTCCCACCCACGATCCTTTTCGTCTGGCAGAGAAGCTGATCCATCAGGCTGAGGTCAGCCTGGCATCCTCTTGGGCAGCGTCAGCAGGCCCCATTTCCTCGTGGCAGAGAATTTGGAGAAGATACAGTAGGTCTAGGAAAGCTTAGAGAGAATTATAGTTCCCCATCCCTCCCAGCCATCCCTTCCAGTCCTTGGGGAGTTAGTACAAGGAAGGGAAACCATACATACCTAGGTGAAGATTTTAGCCATTTTGGTCCCCACTTGCTGCCTCCTGACACAGCACGCATGAGAGGGGCACCCTCCATGTCCTTCCTTCTGCGCCTGGGGACCCCTTCCGACTTCTGGACTTGGGCGGTCAGCCCTCTTTGGCTCTCGGCCCTCCATTTCCCAGCAGGGCTTCAACCTTAGGTGGCGGTGGTTTTGGCAAAGACCCTAGGATTGACCTTCCGATGACTTTTCAGCCACCGGGACGGACACTCCTGGCTTTCCCAGATATTTCTCACCAGCCTTCCAGTCTTGACCAAGCTTCCAGGGGGTCCCAGGGCAGTTTCCCATTCTCCCTTGGGTGGTCTTCAGCTGTGTCAGGGAATTCCGTCTTCTGGGGACACACACTTGGCCTGGAATCTTCCTCAAATTAAGACCGTTAGGGGGAAAAGTTAAACGTTCACACACACATGCACTCAGGGAAAGATATCCAAGGACTAGAGGAGGCCAGAAGAGAGAGAGAGAGAGAGAAATCCTTGGCCCTAGTGGGTGGCCAATACATTCTACTAGAAAGAGAAAACAGTTCCTTAGGAAAACTATGATTTCCAGGGAGGAAAAGACAGACCAGTTGAGAGAAGCACCTTCTCTAGTGCACACACACACACACATACGCACACAAGAGAGAACCTTCCTCTTTTCCAAGCATTCGGCTAATCCTTGGCTTAGGAAGGCAGAACAAAGAGAACAATAGAGGTTTGGACACACAGGAAGTTTCCACTTAAGCCAAAAGCAGTAACTTAGAACAGGGAAAACCCATTTCCCATAGAGAGACAAAGACAAAAAGAAAATCCAGACATACTTGTACATATACCTTATAAAGGAAGAACTACATTTCACAATTCCAGGGAAGAGGGGTTTGAAGAATGGGGACAAAAGAGAAGAAGTGCAAAGGTGTCCCCATCCCTTTTCACAGGGAGGCCAGAGGAGAGGAGAAAAGGGGGAAAACCAAAACCCACTTCACAGAGGTAGCTCCATTCAATTGGCAGAGAGTTCCCCAGTTCCTCATCCCAACCCTCCCTCCCCCTGCAAACTGAGAGAGCAAAGGAGGGGAAAACATACACATTTACACAAGTCTAAAGAAACCCACTTCAAGCAGCACCCACTGCTCTCCTTCAGAAGGAAAGCACACCCTACACATACATACACATACATACACAAAAGAGAGGAGGTTAAACTAATCCCTGGCTACAGGCCTCAGGGCAGGTGAGAAAATAGAACAATGGGGGCTGGTCAGAAGCAGGAGTTCAGGAAAGACAAAAGCCCAGGCATACATATATACCCATAGAAGAAAAGCAAGAACCCATTCCTCCCTCCCTACAATTCCCAGGAGGAGAGGTTTGAAGATCAGAAAACACAAGGAATGCCCTTCTTTCATTGCTTCAGGGAGACAAAGGGGAAGACAGAGAGAAACACACCAACTAGAACTCACACACTGGCCCTCTATCCCTAGGGCAATGACTCAGAGTCCCATCCTACTGGCTGTGATTTCCCTACTCTTTTCCTTAACCCTTACCACAATGAGAGAAATAGCTAAGAGAAAACACCTTAAGCAGGACCCACCCCACTTTCCCAAGAGGGAGAAAATCACACATTCATACATTTGAGGAGTTTCAGAAGAGAAAGTGAGCGTAGTAAGGAAAAAACAAACAGGCAGTCCATTCTTCCTTTCCACTGAGCAGGGAAAGGAGAAAGGGAGAAACCAGTGACCAGTCTATAGGCAAGAAGGGGCAAGGGGGGCAGGAGGCCACATAGAGTATTGGTAGGAATGAAAAAAAGGACCTTAGTCCAAGGGAAAGACCAAGGCTTGCCTTTGGAAGAAGAGGATGCACAAGAGGGTAGAGGCAGATTTACAGAGTAGCAGAGGGAAAAAGACATGTGGCTTTGGAGAGACAGCAAAGGATAGGAATCACCAGCTTTATCCAGAAAATTGGGGAACAAAGACTCAAACAGTTGTAGAAGGGAAAATAGTGATTTTTAAGGACCAAGAGAGATGAGAGTGAGAGATCAAGGAGGGAAACTTGGCTTAGAGCAAAGCAAAAGGAATCCAAAGGAATGGAAAAACAGATAGAGTACATGGGAAAGAAACCTTTTTCTGCTGGCCCCTAGAGGGGGCAGAGAGGAGAGGAGAAAAAAACCCAAAATGTGGAAGAAGGGATGTGTAGTTTGCTAAGGGCAAAGGAAGGAGGGAACTAGAGGCAGGAAACTTTGGGGATGGCAAGGTTAGGGGTTCTAGAGAAGGATACTGGGGGTTTTCTACTTGGGGCCCCTGTAACTAAAGCAGGGGGGCCATGTGCCTGATGAAGCAGACACACAGAAAGGAAAAATAAGGAAAATGATGCTAGAGGCGAGGCAAATTTTGGCTGGCAGGCATGGGAGAAAGAAAAGGGTTTCTCAAGGGGACAGGCAGGGGGGAAAAAGAGATCTAAAGCATTTTGGCAGAGTTCCAATTTCCAAGAGTGGGCAAAAGGTGAGGAAAATCACCCTTTAAGGTTCCCTTAGAAGGGGCAGAGAGGAAAACGGTGGGATCCAGGGAGGGAGCTGTAAGACAGGACTTCATGGAGCAGGGAGAGGAAGTGGGAAGGGGAAGGTCTGGGGGCAGAGAGGACAGGGAGAGAATGGGGGCAAGCAAATGCAAAAAGGGGTTCTTCCTCCGAGGAGGAGAGAATAAAAAGGTCTGGAAGGGATCTCTGAGAGGGAGCAGGGGGTGTCCCCAGCCTCCTTGCATGGCAGAGATTGGCGACTTCTCCCTATCGGCTCACCTTCCAGCTGCAATTCAAGAACACACAACACAGTCTAGCTTCCTCCACTCGGTTTCCTAAGCCAAGCTGCCTTTCTACCACAACAAAGGCCGGAGGGGCCATTCCTGCACACATGTTCTGACCACTATTTGGCTAAGCAAGTGAGTTTCCTGCTATCTCATCCTGATCTGCCAAAATCCTTCCCTACAGATGTTCACTCAGGATGAGGCGCATTTTGCGGCTAGAGCAAGCTCCCATGTTAGTGGTAAGCCCTCGACCCGCCTTGGCCGATTAAGGGGACGCCTGACGACAGCCGTACACACTCAAGGATCCCCAAGGTTCGGTACCAGTAACCCAAGGAGGCCAATCACCTGGGGAGAGCCGGTCAAGAGCTCGGGCCTAGTGCACCGGCTGCTTTCTTCCCTCTCCCCAAGCCTGTAACCGCAAGATTGGACTGCCCTAGCCCGCAGTGAGCGCCAGATGTTACCGCCCGGGACGCAGGACCTTTTGTTACAGGACGCCCGAAGATCCACGCAGAGATCAACCAGTATCCGTCAACCTACGTGCGGGGCGACCCCCCCGGCTGCTTTTTACCGGTTTTCAATTTCGGTGGCTCTACCTTTTTTTTGGGAGTCAAGGTGCTCCCGGCTCCTTTGGCCAGAACTTGAAGGCCAGCCAGATGTTTGGGAATGTGATCTGAGCGAGTTTAAAGCTCTTAAATCCTGGAAAAGGCGTCCCCTTCCCAAGAACCCAATCGCTTTACCAAATAGTCTGGCCAAGAAGTTCTTGGACCAGGTGCCTTCTGGAAATTTAGTTGTCCCTAAAATTTGCTCGGAAACCCCTCCAGAAGGGTCCCTTCGTGGTGCGCCAAAATCTGTTATCGAACAACCGCCAATCCCCAGGCCTGTTGTCTGACAACCGGGCAAGCCCCGAGGACCGACTACGGGGCAGAGACCGCGAGGGTTCAGTTAACCTGGCGAGCCCGGAGCGGCTAGGTCCTCGTATCCTACCCGCCTCCCTTGATCCAATTATGCTCACCAATGCTGCAAGGTAGATGCCACGAAATTGTTTATTCTGCTCAGCTGAGAGGATGCGAACCGCAATACCCTGATTCCCGCAAAGAACGCATGCGTGTACATTCAAAACATTGGTTTTTAAAGGTTACAGAACTGTCAAAACAATTGAATTTCCCGCCTGCCCCCTTCTGGGCCGGCTCCGTCGATGATTGGTCGGAACGTTGAGATCAGCTGATGGATGGGGTGTTGACCGGCTTCGGGGAGCCTATCGGCGCTTACTCCCATTCGCCACCCTAGCCAATCAGGAGTCTGTGGCCATATATGGAATGTCCAGGAAGGGGAGCTCAGACGGAAATCGCTGTCAATATAGCATATGAATAAAACAAAAGAATCCTGGTCAGGTAAACGACCTGAGGTGATACCTGGGAGTGATGGGATTAATGAGATGGTACGTCATTCTTGAGAATGAAAGGGGAAAAGGGGAAGAGGCCTGATGACAGGGATTCACTCAAGCCTTTGTGTGAATAAGGGGTCTATTTTGGGACACAGCCTGGTTTCCGAGGCCAGACGTGGCTCCCGCTGTGAGAGTAAATATTCAATGTCCAAGTGGGAGCAGAAGCTGGCCCGTGAGCTCCAGAAGGTGAAGGAGACCAATCTGCGGGAGCGCGAGGCCGAGATCCGTCAGCTGCTCCGCTGGAAGGATGCCGAGCTGCGCCAGGCCCAGGAGCTGCTACAGCGGGAGCGAGATACTGCCATGCGTCAGGCTCGAGACCTTCAGCGCCAGCTGGCCAAGGAGCTGGTAGGCCGCTGCAAAGGTCAAGACCTGAGTGGAGAGGCCTACGCCAAGCTGCAGGAAGTGCTGAGCAAGCCCCGCTTGGATACCAACAGCGAGCAGGCCGCCTGCATCCGCCACCTCAAGGCTGAGCTAGAAATGGAGCGGAGCCTCGTCCTCAAGTACATCCTGCATCGCTTTGAGGGGGAGCAGCCCACCCTGGACTTCCTGCAGAGGGGCCCCTCTGACCACCCCGAAGTCGCCAAGAGCAGGAATAAGAAACAATTAGCTGAAAACAGCAAAATCATTCACGAAAACAGTGAAATCCACACAAACCTCATAGAGTTGAATGAAGTTTGCAATTCTACTATTGGCTTAGCCAAAACACTTGAAAGCCAAGTGGACAACTTAGAAAAAAGAATTTGCAATATGGAAGACATTGTGGAAATACAGCAACAGTTAGTTAGCTTTCAGTTTTGTCCTAATCCAACAGACGATACAATAGATGAAACACAAGAAGCAGAAACCGATAACATTGTGATGAATTTTGATCCAGGTCTGTCAGAACTTCATGTCTTTCTAGCTGACGACAGTTACGATCCTTTTGATGGCCCGAATAAAAATCCAGAGACAGAGCTTCCACATGCAGCTGGAGAATATGTCAATATCTGTGAGGAAATTGAGGAAGATGGTTTCTATGAAGACGGCAGGAGAGAGATGATACCTTCCAATCAGTTAGAAGTAGTTTCGGGCAATGATCTAATAAATTTCCTTCCTTTAGAGGCAAGTGACATTTCCTACCATTGCTACCATGAAATAGGTTGCCAAGACCAAATTGCTAGCAGCGAGGAAGGGAACGACAACCCTGATGAAGATGTGTCGAACAAAGTTGCGCACAAAATGTGTGATGATCAGAACCTGGCTCTTAGCAGCCATTTTCCTAGACCCAACATTATTGGCAGGGATCTGCTACAAGAACGAGATAACTGGAGAGAGGTACATAGCTATACTATTGATGTCAATACATATTTTTGGGGAGGGGGCACAGAACAGAGCGGTCCCAACCGTCACTTCGCTTTGAAGGCCAAGGTGCATGAGGTGCTTGGTGAACGTGCATATTTGGTCTTCCAGCCAATTTGTCCTCAGGAACTGTTTTTCCCTGAGAACATGTTCAAACATGGTCCTTCAGTCAGAAGTGGCATGGTGCCACTGCATGAGGCCTTGCCTGGCCTATCCCCTCGCAGAAGAGGGAATCGATGGGGAGTTGGCAGCCCTCTGCCGCATCCTGCGACTCGGCCTCCCTCCTCAGCACCCTTCCACAAAGACCGACTGGAGGCACTGCGAGTGGAACTGGAAGCCGAGCGTCTCCGCTCCCAGGAGGCCCGCCGCC
>JARBWK010004073.1:0-11058 GCA_030556195.1 Anolis apletophallus | reverse complement strand
AAACCCTGATTGAAGATTAACCAGGATTAATATCAACCCTGATAAACTAGATGCATAAATGCATGGCTAAAATGAAAACGGAGGAAAGGAACATACATATGAAAGAAAGGGAAATGGAGGAGGAATGGAATAAGGTGCTCCATTTATTTGTTTATTCTACTCAAGGTATCTTATAATAAATTGGTGTGCCTTAATAATATTAGTAGTCTGCATTTTTTCTCCCTTAGTCCTGGGATTCAAGCCACCTTACAAAAAGTTATAACTGATACAGTACAATCCTGGATCCACAGGGAGACACCCTTAAATCTATTGTGGACATAGGAAACAACAGATAATTGCGAACCCTATTGAAATGAATGACTTCTCCCAAATCTTACCATAGAGTCACCCGGGAATTTATTTATTTATTTCCAACATTTCTACCCCGCTCTTCTCAACCCCCGAGGGGGGACTCAGAGCAGCCTAACAAAAGGCAACAATTCGATGCCAACACAATATAAATACAATATAAAACCAAAAACATTCAGCATTAAAATACATTAAAATACAGTTAACATTAACACATCATACACATTCACTTAAGTTAAAAACAGTTTTCCGTCCATAACAAGAGCATTGAGCCATATCCATCAACTTGTCATTACCAATTCAATCCAAAGTGCTGCATTGTGCTAATGTGCAAACGCCTGGTCCCACAGCCAAGATTTCACTTTTTTCCTGAATGCCAGGAGGGATGGGGTTGATCGTATATCGCTTGGAAGCGCGTTCCACAGACGGGGAGCCACCACTGAGAAGGCTCTATCCCTCATCCCCACCAACCGCGTTTGAGAAATTGGCGGGAGTGGGAGCAGGGCCTACCCGGATGATCTTAGATTAAGAGGTGGGATGTAGAGGCTGATGCATTTGGACAAGTAAGCTGGGCCAGAGCCGTATAGAGCTTTAAGGGTCGAAACCAGCACTTTGAATTGAGCTTGGAAGTGGACAGGCAGCCAGTGGAGCTGACACAACAGGGGGGTGGTATGCTCCCTGTATGTAGCTCCGGTTAGTAATCTGGCTGCCGCCCGTTGGACTAATTGCAATTTCCGAATTGTCTTCAAAGGCAGCCCCACATAGAGCGTGTTGCAGTAATCTATTCAGGATGTGACCAGAGCGTGGACGACCGTAGCCAGATCAGACTTCCCAAGGTACGGGCGCAGCTGGCGCACAAGTCTTAACTGTCTTTGATATCTTACCAAGATGGCGGCGGAGCCGGAGCCTCGTCTCCTTCACTCCCAGCATAATTAGAAGAAATACAGACAACAGACTGATAAGTCACTGATAAACCACTGCCAAAAGCACTCTTATCTCGGAGGGAGTTGGACTTAACCAGCAACACCCTATTAATCAACCAGAAGAGAAATAAGAGAAATAAAGAAGAAGGGTGAGGAAACAAGCCGACCGTTTGGCAAAGCACTGCTTTACCGCTGCTGTTGCTACAGATAGCTGTGTTCTCCTCTCTCTACTTATATTTCTGGCTTTGTGGCTGCAGACTAGAGTACTGCTGTTTGCTTGTCTTGGGAGTTACTCTGTGCTGAGTGGGAGCTGAAGACTGTTTACATTTCTGAAGGGAAGCTAAGATGGCGGCTGCATTCGGGAGGTGCCTCGGAGGAGCTCCGTCCAAGGCCGCCTGTATTGGGGCCTTCAGGGTCTTCTTCAACCCTGGATTTGGGAAATCTGACCTCCCGCCTGAGGGGTTCGACCTCCAGCAGGGAGCTGCTGTAGCAGGTCCCCTAGAGATGACACAGAGCAACGAAATACCCAACGCCTCAGCTGGGGCTTGCGAAGGACTACATGGTGCTCCATGCCATCGGCTACCGGTGATAAGGCCTTATTGGGACTACACAATGGCAGAGCCTCGGAGGGCAATGCTCACCCCTCCTTGGGTGCAATTAAATTACAATACCAGCTGGTGTCTTCCCAACTCCAGAGACTGGGGACCATGCTCTCTGCCTATTCCCCCCTGGACTATCGGCGGCTGTCTCTTGCACAAACTGACGGTGGCTTGGGTTGGGGGAAAGTGAGAGCGTCGGAGGGCGACTTATCCAGATCTGGATCCAGGGAGGTTGGTGAGCCGACTGGCCCCCAAACCAAGGCAGCGGCGCTCTGCGCCGGGGCGACAATTGCCCGTTTGCGGACTTAGGGGGATGCCCATGGTCCTCCCATTCCTTGCCCTCCACGATGGAGCCATCGGAACATGCAGCAGAGGCGCCTGGATCATTGGAGCTGCTGGATACCACCGCAGTTCTGGCCAAGGCCCCCTCTCTGGCTCTCAGCAGCCCAAGCCAACAGGCCACACCGGCTCCCACGGACGTGGAGCCGGTTGTCGTAATCCCTCGATTCCACCCGTCCTCCCCTGGCGCCTAGGTGTGGGGCAGGGAGTAAGAGCAAGTGGAGCAAGCGGAGGTGCGGCCAGAGGCGGAGCCTGAGGCGGAGCCAGAGGCGGGCTCGACGGAAGCCTCAACATCACCCAGCTCCTCCTCCAAAGCAAGGCAAGCCGATCAGCAGTGACTCTCCTCCTGCCTGCTGCGAATCCAAAGACTTACCCCTGCTGAGCACTTGAAGGGGCTGGCAGAGAGGCCCTTGTTGCACCCCAGGGCGTCTTGATGGGTAGGCTGGCAGAGGTGACTAATTTGCCCTTTGCTGATTGCCCCCCGGGACGGCCAGCCTACTGATCCCCCCCAGGGTGGTCTGTCTATTACAACCGCCCCCCCTAGGACCTGAACTGCTGCCACTCCCAACCCACCGGGCAGACCACCCCAGGACCTGGAGTCTGATGGGGCCCAAAATGCATCTAACCCCTCTCCACCAGAGGGGATTGAAGGCAGTGGAGGGAGATCCATTCCAGCCTATCCCAACCAGAACTCACTAGGACTAAGGCCGATGTCTGATTCTCTCGCTGGACCACTCAGTCCCTGAGAGAATCTCTGATGGTGGCTTGGCAGCCCCACCATCAACCAACAACGATAAGCCTAAAGAGGGCCTAAGACTTACCACAACGGATGCTAAACCGTTAAGAAAGAGCCAGCAAGGTCCTCACAGTCAGATACAGGGCTATTAGTCCAGGACCTTTTGGGGGGCGGCCTTTTTGGCCAGAGGAAATGTGAAAGCTGCAAATCAACCACGTGCGCCATGTGCGCCAAGCTCTAGTGGTTTATCGGCCCCCCTCATCTCCCTTTTCGGGGTGTGCACAAATTAAGCCCGCAAGACCTTCTACTGACACAGTAGAAGCCCCCATTGCAGTGATCTCTGGGATGGGGAAATACAGCATTAGGCGCAGGCCAAAAGAGAGGCGCGCTGAGTTGCTGTGAGACTCGACGTACCTCTGACCTGCGTCCTATCCCGAAGTACCCTGGTGACAGGCTTCCAATTTCCTCCCCTTCCTCTCTGGTGTTAGTTAACGCGCGCTCTGTTAGGAACAAAACTGCTACTCTCAAGGATTTCTTTTTAGAGCAGCGAGTGGATCTCTGCTGCATAACCGAAACCTGGATCAACGATGGCGATGAAACCTGCCTGCACGAGCTAGCATACCCTGATTATGTTGTTACTCACCAGAATAGGAATGGGAGGCGGGGGGAGTGGCTATCCTCTCCCGTGACCTGTTACATCTTAGAGCGGTCCCTGCACTGGAAACAGACGGGATTGAAAGTGTCGGCCCGATGTGGGAGCCGGAGAGTGTAGCCTTCTTGCTGGTGTACCGAGCACCTAGCGCACCAGCGAGGAGTCTCTCCCTGCTGCTGGAGACTGTGGCTGAGTGGGCATTGAGGTTCCCCAGACTTATAGTTCTGGGGACTTCAATGTCCACGCCGACACAGCCTCCCTTCCATCTGCAGCGGGGACCTTGTGTCGACCATGGCGGCACTGGGCCTCTCCCTCTTAAACTCGGGCCCCACACATCGGGCTGGACACACTCTCGATCTGATCTTCTCTGCAGGTGTCCAAGTGTCCGTCACCTCTGTAACCGAGGTGCCATGGTCGGATCACTGTGCTCTAAGAGTCCGGGTTGAGACGCCACCACCCCCCGCGCATGTGGAGGAAGCTCCGTGACGGGCCTTCGCAATCAGCTTATAAGCTCTTTAGTGAGGCTTATGAGCATGCGGTCAGGAGGCGAAAAATTCTCATTATGCCTCCTTGATAGCGTCTGCAGATTCACGCCCGGCCCAATTGTTCAGGATAATTCGGCAGTTGACGATGGTCCCTACCATCCCAAAAATGATGATCGGGCCCTTTCCGCCGAGGCTTTCCAGAATCATTTCGCAGACAAGATTGCGACGCTCCGCCGGGACCTCCCTGCCACGGTTGATACAGTACAGGAGCTTGAGACTCCGTGGCCCTCCGCCGGGTCCACCTTCGACCGGTTTCGGCCACTGGACGCAGAGGATGTTGACAAGATTGTCGCAGCTCTTCGACCAACCACCTGCTCCTCGACCCGTGCCCCTCCACGCTGATTCGAGCTTGCGTGGAGGGGTTACGAGGCCCCTCTGTTGAATATAGTCAACTGCTCCCTTGAGCAAGGAGCTTTTCAGAGGAGTTAAAAAGGCGGTGGTTAGTCCATTGCTGAAGAAGCCCGGGTTAGATCCCGCGGCTCCCTCAATTACCGCCCAGTGTCCAATTTACCGTACCTGGGCAAGGTAATTGAGAGGGCAGCAATGGACCAGCTGCAGACATTCCTGGATGATGCAACCTGGCTTGACCCCTTCCAGTCCGGCTTCCGTTCAGGCCATGGGACAGAGACCGTCCTGGTCTCCATCACAGACCTACTCCGTTGCCACTTGGATCGGCGGATCGGCGCTGCTCGTGTTATTGGACCTCACGGCAGCGTTTGATACTGTCGATTACCAACTTTTGACACACCGCCTGGCGGTGGCGGGGAGTGAGGGACAGCCCTCAACTGGCTGTCCTCCTTCCTCCAAACCGCCTGCAGCGAGTGAAGTGGGGAGGGGTGGCCTCCAAGGGCTCCCCTTACATTGTGGGGTCCCTCAGGGGCCATTCTCTCCCCGCTGTTATTTAACATCTACATGCGACCACTCGCCCAATTGGTACGGAGTTTTGGGCTGGAATGTCACCAGTACGCTGATGACACCCAGCTCATTCTGAGATGGACCCGGGGTGGAATCTGTACCCGATAATTTCCATCTCTGCCTAGAAGCCGTAACTGGATGGCTGCGAGCCAGTAAGTTGAAGGTGAACCCGGAAGACGGAGATCTTGTGGCTGGGCCGCCCGGGGGGTAGAGACCCAGTTGCCGGCGTTTGATGGTGTGGCACTTCGCCCCACAGCCCCTAGTTAAGAGCCTTGGGGTCCAGCTAGACACCCAACTGTCGATGGAAGCGCAGATTGCCTGCGCTTGCAAGACAGCGTTCTACCATCTGCGGCAGGTGAAACGTCTGGCTCCTTACCTCTCCCGCTGCGACCTGGCCACGGTGATCCAAGCCACGGTCATCTCGAGGCTTGATTACTGTAATGCGCTGTACATTGGCCTACCCTTGTCGGCGATCCGGAAACTTAAGCTGGTGCAGAAACGCAGCAGCGCGCCTGCTGTCGGGAGCCCCAAGATCTGCGCATGTGACCCCACTCCTGCGTGCACTGCACTGGCTTCCCATCGAATTCGGGTCTCCTTCAAGGTGTTAGCTCTAACTTTCAAGGCCTTATATGGTTTGGGGCCAGTGTACTTGAGGAGCGTCTTACCCCATACAAACCCAGAAGATCACTGCGCTCAGAGGGCTTAATCTACTAGAGGTCCCTAGTATTAAGATCTGTAGGCTGTCGAGCACCCGGCAGAGAGCATTTACAGTGGCCGCTCCGACCCTCTGGAATTCTCTGCCGGAGGAGATCTGAGCACTACGGGGTTTGTTGGCCTTCCGCAAGTCTGTGAAGACTTGGCTATATAGGCAGGCATTTGGTCCCAACTGATGCCTCCTTAGTTGCCAGCTGCCAACATACCGTCCTGCCATGTATTGCCTCTGCGTATTATTGCTTGCCGGGATCATTTGTGGGGAGAGGGGCTTTTGGGTATACGTCTTTTATCTGTTTATTGATGTTTTATTGATTTTATGCTGTAAACCGCTCTGGGCTCCAGAGAGCGGTCTACCAAATCGAATTTATAAATAAATAAATAAATAAATAAATAAATAAATAAACTGTGCAAAAGCTCCCCTGGCCACCACCGAGACCTGGGGTTCCAGGCTCAGCGATGAATCCAGGATCACTCCCAAGCTGCGAAGACCTAGGGAAGACCTAGAAGACCAAGAGAGGTAAACTCTGTAAGAATTTGCTAGATCTTTCAGGGTGATTCTATGATAACTTCCAGACAAGACAGAGGTCCTCCTGGTCAGTCGTAAGGCCGAACAGGGTATAGGGTTACAGCCTGTGTTGGACGGGGTTACACTCCCCCTGAAGACGCAGGTTCGCAGCTTGGGAGTGATCCTGGACTCAGCGCTGAGCCTGGAACCCCAGGTCTCAGCGGTGGCCAGGAGCTTTTGCACAGTTGAGACTCGTGCGCCAGCTGCGCCCGTACCTTGGGAAGTCTGATCTGGCTACGGTCGTCCCACGCTCTGGTCACATCCCGAATAGATTACTGCAACGCACTCTACGTGGGGCTGCCTTTGAAGACAGTTCGGAAATTGCAATGGTCAGCGGGCGGCAGCCAGATTACTAACGGGAGCTACATACAGGGAGCACACTACCCCCCTGCTGTGTCAGCTCCACTGGCTGCCTGTCCAATTCCGGGCTCAATTCAAAGTGCTGGTTTTGACCTTTAAAGCTCTATACAGTTCTGGCCCAGCTTACTTGTCCGAACGCATCGGCCGCTCGTCCCATCCCGTAATCTAAGATCATCCGGGAGGCCTGCTCTCGCTCCCGCCGACCTCTCAGATGCGGTTGGTGGGGACGAGGACAGGGCCTTCTCGGTGGTGGCCCCGCCTGTGGAATGCGCTCCCTACGGAGGTACGGTCCATCTCATCCCTCCTGACATTCAGGAAGAAGGTGAAATCCTGGCTCTGGGATCAGGCGTTCCCTCACTAGCACTAGGCAGCATGGGAGATGGAATTTTAATGGGAGGGAGGAAGAGGGTTAATGTTTCTAGGGCTGAATACTGTTTTAATTGGAATGATAGTAGATGTGTTGAGGGATTGTATTTTAAATGCCTTAATGTTTTAACGGGTTGTGGGGTTTGGGGTTTTACGTTGTTGATGTGGCATCGAATTGTGCCTGCTGTAAGCCGCTCTGAGTCCCCCCTCGGGGGTTGAGAAGAGCGGGGTAAAATCCTGAAATAAATAAATAAATAAATAAATATCACAGAACTGCCTGGAGGACTTGCAAAATTCCTAGAGAGAACATATTTTGTTGGATTGGGATAGGGAAAATAATAGGTACCTGTCCCATGGGTACGAGAATCATACTGTAAAAAAGTACACATTATATAAAAGTATACATTTTAAAAAGTTAAAATGTAAGCAAATTATTAACCAAAATAAATGGATGACCATTAAGAAGAAAAATGAGTCCAGACAATAGAACACGTTAAAAGTCCCTTTCCTGTGAAGAACAGACTTCACAAAAATACAAAAGTGTAAAAACAAAACATGACATGAGTTTTTTAAAAAGACATTTCCTGTTATAAGCATTACTAAACATCTATCTAAATAAAAATGATTGTCTGCTTGTGGAGAGAAAACTTGGGAGTCTACCTAGAATGTGTCCAAGTAGGGAGTTCTAAAACCTGGGAACGACCCCCAGGAAAGTCCCTTTGTCTGAAATTGATGTGTCTCTCCTCCCAAAAAAACCTCTCAATGACCACATTAAAACAGGAAAATACAATCCTTCTAATAGTCTGGATAGATATAGATGTGAATGGTTTTTCACCACAATGCCCTCTAGTGGATCCTGTCGTTGTTGTTGTGTGTCTTCAAGTTATTTCTGATTTATGGTGACCCAAAGGCAACCCTATCACAGGTTTATGTTTTTTTTTCCTTTTTCTTCTTTTTTCTTCTTTTCTTTCTTCTTTTTTGGCAAGCTTTGTTCAAAGGCAATCTGCCAGATCCCCAAGAGCAGGGATTAATCTTTTCTTAACCATGATCTTTAACTGCTGCACCCTACTAAAGCATCTGCTGTCTCAATGTCTAGAACAGAACTGAATCCTGGACCTGTAGTTTAGTGAGATTTTTAGCATTCTCTACTAGAGATCTCTAGTGCCCTCACACTATAAAGCCCAGGGATTCCATATAATACAATTAAAATTGAATCAAGAGTTCTATAATTATGCAAGATTAAAGAACCAAACATTTCCTGCTTATGCTGTTTTCTTTTTCTTTTTGGTTCAGGGGTGAATACTTTATTCCTGAACTTTGAAACCACTTTAACAAATAATTAGTAATTTGCAAAACAAGTTAACACTTAAGACAAAGCCATAAATAATTATAAAGCAACAAGGGATAACATCATTCCTTTTGGAGCATATGTTATTTTTGCAGGCTGGCCTCACTAAAGTGTGTAAGTTCTGGTTGCTGTGCTTTGTATTGCTACCTTAATCTCTGTTTAACATGCTGCTGGACCACTATGTATTAAAATAAAATATATTTCCAAAAAACAGTGGTCTGTATCAATCAATTTTTAAAGGTAACTTCTCCCCCCACCCCCCCATGGGAGAAGGGCGGGGTAGAAACGAAGATAATAAATAAATAAATGAACATAACTATCACAATTACGATCACAATCACTATGGGCAGAGAAACAAACTGAAGAGTTTGGTGCCTTTTATTCCTAGACTACCTTCCCCTACTATTCACTGTTAGAACATTTACTATTATTGTATGTTTTCTAAGAAAATACTACTATAATAGCAACTGTACTGGGGCCCTAGAATATAACTATAATTCCATACTTTCTCAAAAGTAACTTTTCAAATTTTCTTTTCACCTTGGTCTGGAGACCACTTAGCGCAAAAATGAAGTCTACAATTTCCCTCTACCTCTATAAAACTGTCATTTATTTCAGGTCACCTTTAACGGCAATTATCTAACCTTTTCTCGCTGCTTCAGACGAATTTCAAGTGACAGGTTTAATGTCGAGTGGCTCAGAGCATTCTTCGATCATGTGGATGTTCTCCGAGCCATTCACCGCAACAGCGATTGACACAGGAAACATGACATCAGATGAGATGTCTGAGGTTACATTTAGAAAATGATGGAACAAAAAGTGCACAAACTAGGGCTCAGGGCACAGCGGAAAGCAGTTGGGGGAACAGGAGGGGGGGATACAGATCCAGGTCAAGGAGCAAAGGAACAAAGTAATCACTCTAAACTTTTGTCATCACCAAGAGAAGAAATACTAAAATGTTTCATTCATTCAACCACTGTCCTGGAATAATAATAAGAGATATTGCTTTTTGACCCTGGAGAAAAAAGTTGTATTATCCTAAAAGTTTGCACTAATCTTTATACTGAAATAATAAACAACTGCCAAAAATCTGTTCAGATGTATCTACTCATCCCATCCACCAAGGAAAACCAAGTAGCTCCTTCCGAAAACCAGCATCACCCTCAAGCAAAATGTCTCAAGTAATTAATACGTACAGCAGAGAAAACTTTCTTCTCTGCATGGACAGCATCTGCTGAGCTATTCAGAGTGGTGAGAGGTTTACTCAGGGCCCTCCCACCTGAACTCATTGTTAGAACCTCAGTAGCTTGCTGTCCTCTCCATTGGCGCCCCCTTGCAGTGGGGGAGAGGCTTGCGTACCCTAGTGAAGTTGTGAGCTATGCTGGCGGTGGCATAATAGCCGGCGGTAGGGCCTCCCATACCAGACAGGTCACAACCGAAGGGTCTGACAAAGAGTGTCAATGGGCAGGATGGGCTCTCTAGCCTTTTGGCAACCATCCTAAGAGAAGGAAAACTCTGATTTCAAACCCGGGCAGATGGTGCTCGTCTAACCCTGTAAGGTCAACCATCTAAGAGAAGGAAACTCGAACCAAACCTACGACCTGAGGACCTCGCTGCCACCGTCCAAGCTTGCTAGGCCCTGGCAGATGAACCTTTGGTTTAAAGGGTGAGGCCAGTTCTGTGCACGCTGCGCTCCACCAGAAAAATCCATTGCACAGGCTCAAGGACACATCCAACTTCCGAAAAGCCCTGTAGCGATAGGCGAGGGACCAAACGGTAGGTGTAAAGATGCACTGGAAGCCGCAGACCCAACCCTGCATGCAGGCGGTTCAGGACTTTGGTCGCTCGAGCATTTTGTTCGGCAGCATCCTGAACGACCAAGCAGCCTTTTTTAAGGAGAGCACTGCTTGCTCCGTATGGAGAGGGCCCTAGAAAAGGTGGCCTAACGAAAGCTCTTCTCCATCGACCTGGTTGGCTAGCCGCGCCAACGGGCATCTTCCGATGCGGCCGAACAAAGACAAAGAAACAAAGGCCAACACCTGCCTGCAAAGGTGCAAATAGACTGACACTTGCATGCTGGAACATCAGAACCATGCAAGATTCTGCAGATAGTGGACGTCCTGAGCGTCGTGTTCTGCTCTAATAGCCCATGAACTATCACGGCTTAACATTGACATCGCTGCTCTTAGTGAAGTTCGTTTCCATGAGGAAGGCAGCCTTAAAGAACACGGTGCCTACACACTCTACTGGTCTGGCAAACCCAAAACTGAGAAACATCTTTCAGGAGTAGGCTTTATGATTAAAATCTCCATCGCCTCTAAGCTCGAAATGTTGCCGACAGGTCACTCTGACCGCATATCTCCTTACGCTCCCACATGCTGTTCTCTTCAGTATATATGCCCCAACTATGCAAGCTGACCCTGTGGAGAAAGACAAATTTACTCAGACCTACGCCACCTCATACAAAGGGTCCTGCAAAGATAAAATCATTATCCTTGGTGATTTCAATGCCAGAGTAGGAAAAACTTTGAAGCCTGGAAAGGTGTATTAGGCAAGCACGGTGTTGGAAACTGTAATGATAATGGGCGCCTTCTGCTAGAGTTTTGTGCAGAACAGCAGCTGACTATTACAAACACCATCTTTCAGCA
>JARBWK010004072.1:0-11062 GCA_030556195.1 Anolis apletophallus | reverse complement strand
AAAAAAAAAAAGAAGGAAATCAGCAAGAATATAAACTAGCAATTTGTGATCAAGGTTGCTATGTCTTAGAGAGATGCCCCATGCAATAAAAAAAAATTAAGGGTGTTTAACTGTGGCTTTTTTTTCCCATGCTTTTTGGGATGGGAGAAAGTGGAAAGTCCTTCAGCACCAGGCAAAAAACCAAAAAACCCCAGGTTTAAAAGGGGGATTTAAAATTTTTTCTTTCCTTTTTCATTCAAGCTTTCTTGCAGCCAGTTTTCTTCCCTCACCACCATTAGCACTGTTAGAAATTTATCCTTTGTTTATTACAGCAAAAGAAATATTTAGGATAGAAGGGGCCCTTTTTGAACCCTTACTTTAAAGGGCAGAGAAGTAATAGATTAATAAAAAAAAAACGGCTTTCCCAAAGTGGAAGAGTTTTTTTTTGCAAAAAGATTTTGCAGCAGCACAAAAGAAGGACCATAAACGGGGTGAAGAAGATACATTTTGGTTGCGCAAAAAATTTTTAAAAAATTGACAATAAAGGGGGCCTGGGGTTTTGAAAAAAATTTCTGTCATCTGGGGGTTTTTTAAAAACTTGTTCTTGTTTTTTTTTTAAAAAAGAAAATTATGCTTTTAAAAACAGCCCCGGGGGTAGAGATTTCGGGGGGAAACTTTTTAGGCGGGGAGAAGCAAAACAAAGTTATATTTTTTTTTTTCTCCCAGTGGAGGGGTGCAATGTCCTCAGTATCGGGATTGGTGATTTCTTTCGGGAAAAAAAAAGGGAAAAGAACATTCAAAAAAGCAAAAGTTTGAAAGCCCGTTTTCAAGTGTTGAAAACTTGAATAGGAAAAAATTTGGGTGAAAATAAGGGACGGTTATTTTCCAAAAATTTTATTGGGGTTTAAATTTGGGGGGGAACCATTTTTTTTCAGGAAATACTTTTCAAGCAGTAAATAATTCTACAAAAAAATATTTACAATACAAGCATGCACTGAGACATTGTGATAATCCCAAAAAACAGCCATTTTGGTACTGGGACATTTTGATGATACCAAACAAATTGGTCTGTCTATCATTTGTGTTTTTTAAATTTAATTTGGTCTTTATTTTTTGCTCCTTCACCCTTTCAACATCTCCTAGCTGCACCTCTCCCTCCTTTTAGTTTCCGTCTCTCTCATCTTCCCTTTTTCTCCCCCTCACTCTTTTTTAATTTGCCCCCCCCCAATTTCACCATCATCATCATCTTTTTTTCCTTTTCCCCTCTGACAATTTATCTCTAATTTCTTGTTCCCCCCCAAAAAAACCCTGACTGGGGTTTTGCCTTTTAAATCTCAAATATTTTAAATTCTTAGTTTTGAACCCAGTGGTGAATAAAAGATAGTTGGACAGTTGTTTTTATTGCTCTTAGATCCTCCCCCCTACCATTAGCCCCCCTTTTTAAAATGTTGGGAACAACAAAAAAACAATAATAACAACTTTTTTTATCCCCGCTCCATCTCCTGAAGGGACTTGGGGGTTACAAAGGACAAGCCCCAAAAAAACAAGTTTAAAAAAACACCACAACAAAAAAACAAAACCAAACCAAATAAGAAGCATATCACAATAGAAACATAACATCATAAAAAAAGTAGAAAGAGAGCAATAAAAATGCTGTTTTTTGTGCTGAGGGGGAGAAAGATTCCACGACAAATTGCAGAAAAGTATCATGTTTATTTTGTTTGGGATGGGAAACATCTATATTTTAACCGAAGGGGGCTAGAATGAGAATGTATATTTTAAGTAAACCAAGTTAGCATTTTGTTATGACTTTGCAGATAACAATGGTTGGGAAATGTATTTTAACTCATTCCGTGAGTACAATGAAACAAAGTTGCACTTATCCAAATTTTATTTTTAAAGATTGAAATTTCCCGACCTTTACCTCTTTGGCCCTACCCCCCCAAACATTTGATTTGTGTAGCATTGTTGAAATGTGAAAGCAAACTAACAGAAACAACAACCATGGCTGTTTTTTAAACGGGAAGCATCAAAAAGGGTTTACATCCTTTTTCATATATGGCCCCCTTTTCTCAGGCTTATGGATACAAAAAACAAAAAAAAGTATAAAAACTTTTCTTTCTCAGTGTTGTCAAAAGGAAAAGCAGAAGGAAAGATTCCACATTTTTTAAAAAGTATTTGGGACAAAAAAGAAGGCTTTTTTAAAAAAAATTTTTTTGTTTTTTCTCCTTTAAAAAAGGGAAAACACAAAAATATGACAGCCCCCGAAAATGTCAAAGAAATTGATATATGGTTTTAAAAAACTTTTTAACCTTGCATATTTTTTACACTTATGGAGCAATAAGGGTCTTTGGGGCCATAATAAAATCTTCTTTTATTCTGTGTTTTTTAAAAAATAATAGAAACACATATAATTAAAAATATGAAATGTCCAAAAAGAAAGAAGTGAGCTTTTACCATACCCTTATTGAAAACTAATGTAAAGCTCATTTTTTCCCTTTATTGGTATTTCAAAAAAATCAATCGAATAAGGGGACTTGAAAAGAGAAAAAAAACACAAATTTCCGCACTGCTGTGTGTGTGTGTTTTGGATACATGAAAGTCAAAGGACCAAAGAGGAATGTGGTAAACCTAATTGAAATTGACACAATATGTTCAAAAATAGATTTGTGGGTTTTTTTTGTACTCCAAAGTCCAGGAACCCCCTCCTTTTAAAAAAACACACCCTTTTTGAGGGAGAAGCTAACAAATGACAAGTAAAACCCTATAAAATCAGACAAGCAGTTGCAAAAGAAAGGTAATAAGCCCTTACCCTTGTGCCCCCCCATGCCTGCCCCAAAAATGCACCCCACCCTGCAGGCATCGCCAGTCTTCTGCAAAAAGGGTTGAAATCAGAGGTAGCTCACAAAGCAAAAAATCTGCCATCTCCACCGTTTCCCTTTTTCATGGGCCCTGACTCTTCTGGGTGTTGCTGTTCAGGTCCCTGCATGCATGTCCTTTGTCCCAAGTCTGGGGGCAAGAGGGTTTGGTCCCGACCATGCCTTCCATTAGACCTGAGTCTGTGAAGAGCCCGTCTTCTGCAACAGGAGCTGAAGTCAGAGACACCCACAAAAAAAAATTTGCCACCCCTTCCCAAGCCCCTTTGCTGATGGTCCTTCTGGCTTTTCTGGGGGGTTTAAATTTTTTGAAAATTTATTTCGTTTTGAAAAATCTCAGCCCCTTTGTGAACTTTATGCTCCCCCCAAATAAAATTCACTGCCAAACTTAAAAATTTCCCACATTTTGGTTTAAAATAATAGTTTTTCTTGGTTTCCCCACTTTTGGGCACCAGACCAAACCAGTGAATGTGGGGGGCTGCAACCCTAGAATCATACCATCTATTTCAGACTAGCATAGTTTTCTTGTTATTTTGATTAAATGAAACATATGCAAAATGTAAAACTCCATGGTCCATTTTTTTCCCAAAATCATGTTACCTATAATCTTCAAGGCCCAAAAATTTTTTTAAAGATCACCCCGAGCCTCTATTGAAAATGAGGGAAAGTAAAAAAGTATAATTTTTGTAAAAGCATTGTTTATTCCAAAAAAAGGGAAAAATGTGTTCATTAGTGGGGGGGGGAGTGTATTCAACTTTAAAGAAAATTACAATATGTCAAGGGGATGGACAAAAGAAATGAAGGGTAAAAAAGGGGGTTTCTGGTTGATAAACAGTTTCATTATATTTTAAAATTTGAAACCCATGAGGAAGGTTCAAAGAACACTGGGGGGAAATGTTATGAAATCCCATATATAAATAGTGGGGGAAAAAGAGTTTCGCAAAAAGACACTGCTTATCAACTTTTCTTTGGGACATCGTTTTGGTTTGGGAAATTTTCCCCCAAAACTTTCTTTGCCCTGTATTGTGTCTGGTTGTCACAATGACTGATCAGTTTTTTGGTATCTGACCTTCTTGTTTAATCATGTTTTCCCTTTTGGGGGGTTTGATAGAGGGCCCTTTTTTTGAGACTGGGTTTGTTCCATTTTTTGATTTGGGGAAAAGATGTTTGGTCAGTTTTGACTATTGTGAATTAATTTTCCATTTCTTTCACCTTCATTTAGCATGTTTTTGGGTTACTGTTAGGCAATGCGGGAATATTTGAGCTGAAGGCACCTTACTGAAATAGTTTTGACATCCTTTAATAGAGGCACATCAAGGTCGGGTTTTTTGGGGGTGAATTTCCCTTTTGTTCTATTGGGTCTTATGTTTTGGGTTTTTCTATATTCCAATTCTAGAATGTGCCAGGGGAATATTAAAAATTGGGACTAAAAAGGGAATTAACTCTTTTCCTATAAAATTTTGAATAAAGGGGCTTTTTGTTAAGAATGTTAGATACCGTGTAGAGGTTTGATTCCCAAGAGGTTTTTTAAAAAAATAATTGATTTAACAATTGCAATTTTTGCCAAAATTTTTTTTCCAAAAACTTTATCTTTTCATTAGTTAGAAGCACATAGAAAAAAAAAAATGGGTGGGGGTGTGAAAACTATATGTTATTATTTTTAGCCCCACGATGGTTTGAAAGAATACTAAAAATATACTCAAGCCTGTTTCTATAATACAATGTCTTCAAAAAAAGGCCAATGAAAAGGAGAAAAAAATAGATAAGTAAGGAAAATTAGGGAAGTAAGTCTTAACAATTGCTATCCCAATTATTTTATTTATTTATTTATTTATTATTTATGCCGCCCCTCCCGGGGTCGGGGGGCACAAACCAAGGCACAAAAAATACAGAAGGGTTTAAAAACAATTAAAAAAAGAAAAACAGTAAAAAAAAACACAGTTGAGGGAGTGGCACCAAATGCAGGGGCCACCCCCAAACCCGCCCAAAAAAATTAGTGGTATTTCATATAGAAAATGCTTTGAACCCGGGTTTTAAATATCAATGCTCAATGTTGTGGAAAATTTGGAAAGCCCCCGCATATTTGACAAAGAAGTCTCAAAAACCCTGTAAAATACAACATCCATGATTTCATAGGGTTTGCCATGGTAAACTACATTCATTCCATGTTGATTACCCAAAAGAGAAAAGAAACAATGGAAATTTTGGCGTTTGGGTTATTCCATTCTTGTGGGGCTGCTTGGGTTTAAAAAAACACACACAGTGAATTCTGGGTGACTTACCCCCCGAAATCAAACAAAACAGGCAAAGTAACAGACTTTATCCAAAACTTTCTTGTTAGATCTAAGAAATGTGTGAGCATTGAGGGGCTATGCAACATTTAATTAGGACTATATTTTTATATTTTGAAGTATACTTTTTAATTTTTTTAAAAAAAACGTTGAGATAGTTTTATTTTAAAATTTTTTTTTAACCAAAAATCAAATACTGAGTCCATCAAACCTTTTCCCAAAAGAATCCCTTCTGAAGAATTATGTTAATTAATTGATTCTTAGTTTAGATAAAGCTAAAAAAGGGTTGTGTTTCAATGGAACATTCTTTTAAAATGTTTTTAAATGACCTTTTTCAGCTATAGTCATCTCATAAATACCGGAACTATAAATTATATTATTCTGTAAAGGCCAGATGTTTGGGGAAAATGTTACTATGTTCCCCCTAAACTGACTGCAAAACTCTGCAAATCACATTTTTCATAACCAGGAAAATATCCCAACCAAGTTAAAAAACCCCAGACCGGGGGTTTTTATACCCTATTTCTTTCATCACATCCACCATCCGTTCTTTTATGATACAGTAAGCGATTTTTGACTATGAGATCCTGGGGTTTGTTTTATTCAGGATCAAACGAAAAAGTTTTAATTTTCATACCTTATACATTTAGTCCCTTATCTGATTGACCATCTGAATTCTAATTTAGAGACCCAAGGATGTTGATTTGGCTTTAATTCCATGCTGTATTTGTATGAGACAGGTCAACTATATGGAAGATCTTGTCTCTAAGGCATTGCCCTTCATGACTTTTGTGGTTGAAAATATAATAAAACAATGTACATAATTTCTTTCTAAAAATGTTTTTATTTTTTTTTTGTTAACCACCTTTTTTTACATGTGGCCTTAGTTTAATGTTATATTATCCCTAAAGCTGATTGTATAAATTACTCAATATTTGATATGTTTAAAGACAATATTAATGGATGAAAATCATAACACCCTCGTTATTCATCCTGAAGCCCCTTTTGCTTCAGGCTTGTTCAATTTTTCAAGGGGTTCAGGTTTATTAGGTTTTGCTAATGACCTTCTTCAGATGATGAAAATCTTAAAAAGATTTTAAAAGTTTTCCTTAAAGGTCGGATTTGCTACATCCATCAACAGTGGATGACATCAGTGTGTGAAAAAAATAGTTTTTTTTGGGACTGGATATAAAAAAAATAGAATTTTTTTTTGGGTTTTATTTGTTTCATTTTCCTTTCTTTTATATCATCTAACAGCTGTGTCCAGACAGAAATCCAACAAGAAAGAACATTAGCATCCACGTATGAAGACTCTCTGCCTGATGTACTACTGCATTTAGAAAAATTGAAAAAAGCAAGGCAGTTCTGTAAAGAAAGAATGTAGATTGAGATTTTCTGTCTTTCCCAAACCATGGTTTTGGTTTCCCCTGGTCCCCCGGGGTTTTGTTCAGCCCCAGAAATCCAACAGCTGGGATTTTGGAGTTTACCCAAAACACCTGGGGACCCAAGGTTTAGCCCTGTTAACCATATGCATGGACCAATAGAAGCATGCACATAGGGGGGGACTGGTGAAGTGAGTCATAATTTTAAGGGGGACAAAAAGAGGGAAATTGAGCTATGGCAGTCCAGTTGAGAAGGCCCCTCTTTGGGGTTTCACTGGCACCAACACTGTTTTTTTGTGTTTTTTATTATTATTATTATATTTTAAAAATGTAATACAACCATCATATACATTACAAACATATAAAATACCCTTACATAGACAACCCCCACCCACAGTACAATTCCCTAAACCCCTCTCATCTCCCATCCCCTTGGCTTTCCTCCCCCAAGAGTTTATGCACATGTTGTTTAACCCCTATACTTCTAGCTCAAGAAATTTCTCTTTTTTTTATTTTTTAAAAATCCCCCATCAATATTAAGGCCAGCTTCCAGTTTTTTTCAAATGTTTCATGATTTTCATTTTCAAATTGCTAAAATCTTACCCACTGTGCATAGTCCCATGTTTATCGTCCAATTTTAATGTTTTTTTTTTTTTAATTTTTTGGAATATTCTTGACCAAAAGTGTAAAGAAATTTTTTTTTCCGGTTTTTCCCATCTATCTCTGAATATCCCTAATGGGAAAACCCCGGGTTTTTTTTTTTACTTTGTTGAAGATCATTTTATTTGTTTTTTTTTGATTTCAATGAATCTGCCCAGTTCCGAAAAATTTTTAAAAATGGTCTCTTTCTTTTATTTTACCCCTCCAACAGGATCCTGATTGTGAGTTTATTTTTTTTGAGACTTTGAGTCTCATTGATTAATCTAAAAATACTGACATACATTATTTTAAAACTTTTTAAATATTTTAAACCTAGGTAGTTTGTTACAATATTGAATACATTTTTAGTTTTTTCATTTCTTTGTTTTTTAAAAAATTTAACTTTCTTGTACACCATCGAGATATTTGATCTATGAAAGGAAAAAAAATAAAAAAGGAAAAGAGCAAATAAATAAATAGACATTATACCCTGTATGGTCAGACCATGTTGTGTATATATTTCATCCCTGGGAGACCTAATTTGGTCCTATCCCATGTATTTTTAAAGGGTGAACCCCTTAGGCACATTCTCCAGTTTTTTTTTTGGGCTTAGGTATAAGCACGTGGAAAAAGAAATTGAATTTGGAAAACACTGCAAAATAATAATAATACTGTTTATTTCAATTTGTTCTTCCACCCGAAGGGGAATAGTCGGGTTACAAACACATGCGAAGACAGTCCCTGTCGGGAAAAACATAAACACATAGACAAATACAGTGCAGTTTTTGAAGGACCTCTTCTTTCCTGGCGGTCTAAGGGGGGCGCATCTGGGTGAATGCTCCATTACATCATTGTTGTTTTTTCCCCATCATTGCCCATCACATCACAAGGAGTGCTTTTTTCCCCCTTTATGACAGGGGCCTCTTGTTTCCACCACTTCCGCCCTCCCCCTTCTCTGTCAGCCTATTTCAGACAAATCGGGCAAAAGTCCCCCCCCAAATTTCATGGTCCACAACTTGTTGTTAAAAAGCTGGGCTGTTGAACTGATTGGGTAAACAGTAGACGGGGTTTACAGCTGGTGTCTAACTCAGCCTGGGTTTCGATCCTGCAACCTCAGATTTCAGATTGTCAGCACAGCTGTTGTTACCACTATGTTATCTCTCCGGCCCCAAAAGGGAGGGGATATTTTGCCGGGCAAAATTTCCAATTACAAATAGGAAAAAAGTGTTTCCTTTGCCTAGAAAGGACTGTTTGATGCCCTTTGAGTGAGGTAGTTTTTATTCAGGACATTTTAATCCATGCCACTTTTTGCTGTTGAATTATTGTTATCTCTGTGAGAAAGGTTTTGGAAATAATGAAAACTGAAAAAGTCTTTTTTATTATTACTACAATTTATACAGACCATGCTTTTTGGGCATTATCAATTTTAACTAAACTATAAAAAAAAGTCAAATAAAATAAAAATAAATTATTCCCCATTTTTTCCAGCTTTAAAAGGGGAAAGCCATTTTTTTAGACACCAGTTTTAATGGATGTGTCACCTGAGATTTTAACTGGGGAACATAGGGAAAGCAACCAAAAAAGTTGTGATTCCAGGATTTAAAATTTCCAGTTTTTTTGACTCCCAACATATTATTTTCCCCCCATATTACATTACCTGCACTCTTTATCTCTTTACATGCCCAGTTTAAAACTATATGATGCTTGTAAAACTTAATTGTAGAGATCAATGTGAAAGCTAGAAAAAATTTTCCCTCCGGGGGGCAAAAAGTTTTCCCATCTCCATGGTGATGGGGTAAGTGAAAGTTCAATTAAACCCTTTAGGGTAAGGGTGGAATACCCTTTTTCCTGGCCCCTGAAAATTCATTACTAAAAAAACAGCTGTCTAGCTTTAAATATGTCTGCCCCAGATCCTCCCCTCACAATTTAAAATACAATTATTGTTACATTTGAGTTTTGCCTTTTCCCCAGAGCTGTGGAACATATGGGTTATTTTTTTTTCAGAAGAACTTTTTGTAGGTAAGACTAAAGATGGCGGGATTTGGTAAATTACCTTCATCTATGATGGTGATTGGGGTCTATGTTGTTTTAGTTTTTTGCAAAATTATCTAAGCTTTTGGGGAACTGGCGGGATGCATTGGTTTTTCATTCATCCCTTCAGAAAACCAATAAAGAGTCATTGATTTTCCAATGAGTTTCATAGCCAAACAAAAAAATGAGCCTGTTTGCCCATGCCAGTTATAACGGCCATTCTAGCTACTATACCAACAGATTTTCAAACCGAAGTCAAAAGCAAAAAAAGAACTCACTTAACTGAAGGTCAGGGGGGAGACTTTTGGACCTTCAAATGATAGTGAACCAACATCATAATGGCTCATTCAAATTGGGATTCCTGATAAAATCAGAATCCAACACCTGGGGGGCCACTCACCCCTTTTGGTTTGAAATGTGACATTCTGTTTTCAGTTCAAAACGCCCCAAGTACTGCTTAAGAACACCACTAAATCACCAATAAAATTGGAAAAAAAAAAAGATGTTGAATTCGACCAAAAAAAGCAAATCTTGGCCCCCATGGCCAGCTACTGATGTTTTTGTTCAGGCATTTTTTTGGAAAAAAATAAATAACTGGGGAATGGCATGTCCTCCCTTTCTCCAGTTTTTTCCTTTTTGTCTTCCTCCCCAGCACCACCCTCTCCCCCCACATCCTCTAAATTACTCTGCTGTCCATTATCAACTTCTCCCGGGGGTTTGGGAAAACTTCCAGCCTCGCACAGCTTTTCCTTAATTGAAGTGGGAAAATTTTTTTTCTAAGGGGGGGCTGTCCTTCTTGCTCTGTTCAGTAAAAAAGTTCATAGAGGAAGTGTGGTCTGTGGGCATTGTTTTACCCTTGGGCCCCCTTTTAGGGCCCTGGGCCCATAACCCCCCCTCTTTCCCGCATCTGACATCCTACTAGGTTCTTTATGAACCTAGGCTGGGCAGTTTTAATGTTAATGTAGTTCTTGGAAATGAAAGATAGGGGAGCTGGAAAAAAATTTCTCAATGAGGAGTTGACTATTTTTTTCACATAACATACCAACAAACAAATAAAAGAAGACATGCAGACCATGCTGAAGAAAAGAAAGGGGATATTATATAGGGTGAAAGGGTGGATTTTGATCTCCTCGCCCAATGGCCCTCAGTGTCATTTTGTATGTTCCTCAGTGCAATGTAAGGATGATATATTTCTGAAAGTTAATTTTATCTGAAAAGGGTGTTGGAAAAAAGAACCCGGGGAAAGGAAAAGATGAATTACATTTCTACATGAGGTCTTGAGGTTTGGGTGTGGTTTTTGGGATAGAAAACCACCAGAATATGAAACCAAACTAAGTGCTGTTCAGGGGATGTTGCCTCCAGGTTATTTAAGGGGGAGGGCATAAAATTGGGGGTTGGAGTACAACCCAGGGGGATTTTTCATCCGGTAAAAGTGAAAAAGATTATAACTTGGCCATCTGGGCAATCAGATAAATAGGCAGAGTTTATACATTTGATGGTAGGGAAAGACTGAAACTGATTTTCTTTGTGAAAATTGTGTTTATAAAACTTTTAAAAGGAAATCTGCCTTTTGGTTTTGCGGTTGCTATTTCCGTTTTCCGGGGCAGTAGATTTACCCTTAAACCTCCGGCCTAATTATTATAACCCCCTTTAGAGCTTAATTTTGGGAATTTTGCTGGTGCAACAAGCTTAGTTCAATTGGACCCACCCGTGGGTCCTAGCATTGTGTTTGGGAGTTTCATGCAAAAAAAACCACTTGGTGAAGTCATCTAAAAAAATTTTGCTTTAAATATGCACTGTTTTGCCAAGCCATGTGCTACTGAAAAACAGAATCCAGATCCACAAATTTTTTATTCACTTCAGC